>SZWC01004288.1:2288-19198 GCA_023375785.1 Penium margaritaceum
GGAGGAGGAGGAGGAGGAGGAGGAGGAGGAGGAGGAGGACGAGGACGAGGACGAGGACGACGACGACGACGACGACGATGACGACGACGACGACGACGACGACGACGACGACGACGACGACGACGACGACGACGACGACGACGACGACGAAGACGACGACGACGACGACTAGAGTTGGGAAACCGTCGGTTTTTGTTTAAACCGAAACCGAAAACCGAAATTTCGGTTTCGGTTCCGGTTTTTTTTTAAACACAGGTTTCCGTCTGTGAGGGGAAACCGGAACCGAACCGGAACCGGTCTCCCCTCACAAATCGGTTATAACCGGAAAACGGGAAAACCAAAAAACCGGAAAACCGAAAAACCGACTTTAACCGGTTCAGGTTTCCCCTCACAAAAGGGCACGGTTTCCAGAAAACCGAAAAACCGGAAAAAACCAGTTTTCCTCCTCACAGACAACCCGGTTTTAGATCTGGGGTTCCGGTTTCCTAAGGAGAACCCGAAACTGAACCGAAACCGGTTTTTCGGTTTCGGTTTTTCGGTTTTTCGGTTTTTCGGTTTTGAAAGACCGGAAAAACCGGATTTCGGCTTTAATCGCCCCCAACTCTAACGACGACGATGACGATGACGACGGCGACGACGGCGACGACGGCGACGACGACGATGACGATGACGATGACGACAATGAAGTCGCCGACGACGCCGACAACACCGACAATGATGACAAAGGTCACCATGAGGACGACAAAGATGAGGGGAGCAAGGACAAGGACAAGGATGCCGACAACCCAACGACGACAACGATGAAAAAGACCACAACTAGGGCGATGATGGCAACGAGGATAAGGTGGACAACGACCACCACCACGACCAAGACCACGGCCACGACCACGACGGCAGCAACGACCACGACCTCGACCACGACAGCAGCAACGATCACGACGACGACAACGACAGCGACTACGACGACGACGACCACGATGACGACGCTTTAATGACGATGATGAAGACGAAGACAATGATGATGCGGAGGACGACAACAGCAATGAGGATGACAACAACGACGACGACAACGACGACGACGACAACGACAACGACGACGACTACGACAACGACGATTACGACGACGACCACGACGACGACAATGATGACAAAGACGACGACGACGACAATGGCGGCGGGCGACGGCGGCGATGACGGCGACGACGACGACGACGACGACAACGACGACGACGAAGACGAAGACGAAGACGAAGACGAAGACGTAGACGAAGACGAAGACGACGACAACGAAGACGACGACAACGACGACAACGACGACGACGACGACGACGACGACGACGACGACAACGACGACGACGACGACGACGACGACGAGGGCGGCGGCGGCGGCGGGCGGCAACGACGGGGACGATGACGACAACGACAATGACAACGGTGGCGGCGGCAGCAGCACTGGATGTGGTGGCAGCAGCAGTAGGGCCGGCGGCAGCAGCAGCAGCAGAAGCGGAAGAGATGGTGACGATGTTTGAGGTTTCAAGATTTTGAGATACTTCTGTGACAGCCTCGGTCTCGTTTTCCAAGCCTTGCGACGACCACGCCAACGACCGTGACAACGACGCCGATGGCAACAATGAACAAACTCCAAGTCACGAACAAAGGGACACTAACCTTATGGGCCATTGAGTCGCTCAGCCCCTCCACATCCGTCGCATACTGCATCTGCAGCAAATCTTCGTCGCCATCCTCAAACCGTGCCAGCGCCCCTTGCTGCCTCCGCGCCTTACTCAAACTCATCGCCATCGCATCTCGACCGCCACTCACATCGCCATTGTGATTGCCACGGCCTCCACCTCCACCCATGACATTGCCACCGCCGTTGCTCAAGCTGGCAGCCGCATAAGGAGGCAGCAGCCGCTGTCGCGAGAATTCGCCGTTCTGTTCCGCCCCACCTCCACCACCGTGCACGCGCAAATGCGTGTGTGCGTTGGGGCTGTGTGCATTTAGGCTGCGGCCAAAGGGGCTCCTCCTGTCAACNGGATGAGGGCTGCGTCTGCTGCTGCCGTACTGCTCCTGCTCGTACGGATGAGGGCTGCGCCTGCTGCTGCCGTACTGCTCCTGCTCGTAGGGGTGAGGGCTGCGTCTGCTGCTGCCGTGCACCTCCTGCTCGTAGCGGTGCGGGCTGCGCCTGCTGCTGCCGTGCTGCGACTCAAGAGGCGCGGGTGAATGATGAGGCGGAGGATGCGCTTGGGGGTGGAGGCGGTGAGCTTGCAGGTGCTCATGCGCGTCGATGTCGACGCCGACGTCGTCTTGGTCCTGGTCAAATCGCTCAAGAGGAGTTAGGTTGAGGCGCTGCCGCTGCTCGCGCAGGTGGGCCCCACCGCCGATCCTATCGGTAGTACGGCCATCGTCATGACCATCCTCGCGACCATCACCCTGAGCATGACGCAAGTTGCGCCTGCCGCTGCCTCCTCCTCCACCTCCTGCTGCTGGTGCTGCTGCTGCCGGTCTCTTATCGTAGCCGCCGGCTCCTCGCAATCCAGGGCTACTGCTGCGACGGTCTTCGGAGTAATGCTCGTCGTAGTAATGCTCGTCGTAGTAGTGCTCGTCGTCGTCGTACTGGTCGTGTTGCCGCTGTTGCAGTCCGCGACTTCCGGGCCCCAATCCAGGAAGTGGGCTGCGGCTATGCTCCCTAACCTGCTGCACGCCTTGCTGCTGCTGCTGCTGCTGCAGCTGAAGCAGCGGCTTTGCGTGGGCGAAGCCGCCGCCATTGCCATAGTCGTCGCCGTCGTCGAGTGTCTGCATGCCTGATCCACTTGTGAAAGCAGTGGCTCCACCTGCCGCTGTACTGGAGTCCTTGCCTCTGTTCCTCAGTGCTCTGGGTCGAATGGGGCTCACGCCACCAGCGATGTCGTGCGTTGTCAGCCCTAACAAAGTGAGGGTCGGAAACTGACTAAATCAGAGTAGGCAGGAAATCCTTTAGGTACCCCTCCTTTCGTGGACAATAGATTCATTCACCAAGAATTGAAACAGTCGGAATCCACTCGCCCCACCTTCAAAACGGCGGTCTCCATTCACCTCGACTCAAAAGAGTAGGCCCCCATATACCCAGTCTGTCATTTCAACTTCACCATCCGCCCCGTTTGTCAGAAAACCGGCAACGACGTAAGGATGACACATGGGGTATGTCGCATACAAATGGGGCAAATGTTATAGTCTCATGCCAAATCATTATCCTCATAGACGATCAACATCAAGTCTTAGGTTTCAGGTCATGTGCCGATTCTATTGCTCATAGTCACAATCATAGTCCTTACAAATAAATGCTCATTGAAATGGCGGAACATCTCGTAGGAGGCAAGCATTGAACATTGCAACTTTGAGCGACGCACCTCCTCCCAACTACCCCCCTCCCCAATCCCCCAACCTTGCTCTACGCTAAGGACCTAAGAGCACCAGTTCTCATAAGAAACTAGTAACAAACTTCAGCAACTTTTTTTAGTCAAAACATTCATCTGGTCACATTGAGAAGGATAAACCAACGCCCTACCAAAGATAAACATGAACTGGTAAACCAAGGGGTATACCAAAGAGAAGCGTCGTGACACAAGGTGGACAAAGACGCACATTTTGAAGATGGGGTGGATGGTAGAGCAAATCTAAAAGATGCGGCGCATGGAGACCTGTTTCAATGATTCTTTGTGTATGGCATAAGTGAATGCGAAAGGTGGGGTACCTCGTTAAGTCATCATTTAGGTTCGTTTTACACACCATAGCTTATGGAATCGTTTCACTATTTGAAAGGAATTTGCTAAAATGTACGGATCTGCATCGTCGCAAGTCAACATTTTCCTTGCAACCTTTTTCCTACACACGCCCTTGTTGACAATTCTCTTCCGATCAACCACTCTATTGCGAATGGTATTCTGCATGTGTGCATTGTGTCAAGGCAGCATTCCATTTATCTTGTTTGGCCGTTGTTCGCTTCCTGTTGAGACATGTTCCCCTGCAAGTATTATGGGAAGCCATTCCAACCTTGATGTAAACTCCTTCAAAGCATCATTTGGGACAAGAATGAACAAATAATCCTTTTGTATCTGTTCTGCATGAATCTTGTAGAAAAAACTCACCATGCAATGACAAATCTACCGACATCCTACGTGGAGGGAGCATAAATGCATAAAACCAATGTGGAGGGCTTTTTGAGTAGAAGTTTACACAATTAAATCAAGAAGCCTTGCAAATTTGGGATCATTTGGCTACGTGGATTCCTCTCACTTAGTCCTCCAATTTTGCTAGTTGTTACATACCAAACTTGCCCTTAGCTAGGGTTGAGAAAAAGGCAAAACTACTTACAGCTTCAAACTGCTTATCTTCAATTTTATAAGCTAGATAGTTGATTCTGGGCGTAAGAACCAGTAGCTACGTAGTTTAACTCAAGTTATAGAGGTTTGACATGAGCTCCTTTGAAGTCAACTATTAATTCAAACCATTTGTTGGTTTAGTCACATTAACCCGAATTTGAACCAGCGAGGCATGTGACGAATGTCTTAGGAGTTCATTGCGTACCTTGAACATCAAGACATGCGTGACACCACAGAAAAGATCAGCTTTATGGAGAAGTCCCAACTACACAAGCTGGCCAATTAAAGGTTTCAAAGTTTCAAATTAAAGCAAAACAAATCCAAGACTTAGAAAAGGCGAGAACTAATCAACACCATTCCAACCACTATGTCAAAAATTGACTCGCTTACTCAAAAACCAAGTAATAAGTGTTATTTTAGAGAGCTTCGATCATTCAGTCCATTTTTTACTAAAATTGTGTCTTTGGCATCAAAAATGCCTTTCACTAATTGTTTTGTCTTTCAACCATCACTTTTTCATTTCGCCATTGTTACCTCCTCATGAAGTAGATGGCGAATGCACGGCCTAAATGATCAATCCATCGCAGCACGCCACGGTCCTTAACGATGTCGCAAAACCAACCAAAAATTTGTTTTTTTTTAAGCCCCATCTTGGTTATACGTTTAACTACATTATTTTGCCACTATAGAAATAGGTCCAAAAAAAATGTGACAGTAAAGGACGAAGTACTTCAAATACAAGTTGAAGCCAATTTTGGCACTAGTTCTTCGGAGATGAACTAATGGTTCAACTTGTTGGTTCAACTAGTTCCATGCCTTAGCACTAAAGCAAAGTTAGGTCCATTAGGGTTTCACTACAAAAATTACTCTCCACATCAATGGATTGTGTACGCCGTGTCGTTGTCCATCAAATCATTCAAAAACAAGGGACAATACGCAAGGTACTCTGGCAAGTACTTTGCACCCTCGTCCTTTACATCTCTTCTTCTCTCACTCGTTACCTTATGCACCACACTTACTCTCATTTGAGTGATTCAATACCTACAAAAACAACTGATCAATTACCATATGGATGCAGAGCGAGAATTCACTTCATCGAGTCTACCTAAAATGGTTGTGTTTGCCTCCCGAGGGACTCTAACTACTTATTTGGTTTCCAGCACTGTCCACTTTAGATCCCGCCTTTGCAAGGTCACTATAAAGTAGTCGACGGGCTGTTACGTTAGTCAGGCAACCTAAAACAGCTCGCAACGATCATTGGTGACATTGTCAGCCTTTTTATGGCTAAAGACTATTTTGGAACTTTGTCTACGTCACCCTTATGTATTTCACATGCTTTGGAACACAAATTGTTTTCCCTCCAGTTGCCATGACATTTCCTTTTGTTGATTCTCTAGGTCGTAGAAATAAAAAGCAAGAAGATACTCATATTGGATTTACGAGAGGGACATTACGCCTTGTGCCACATTTCAGACACTGTCCACCTTAGACTCAAGATTTGGGAAGAAATAGCCCCAATTGTGATTGTGAAGTTTAGGAAATCATAAGTCAATTTTTTCCCTCCAAAGTACCCCATGTAGCGCAGAGCCCTTTTTCTTCTGTCTTTATTTGACGATAATGGTTTTTAGTGATTTGGAGATTTTTTATAGTCATGTTAACAGATGTTTGTTTTTCAGATAATGAATGAAATGCAACCTTGACTTGCGTGTTGACGTGGTATGGTACGTTTTGTTTTAGGAGATGTCTGTACTTGCTCCATTAATTTCCAAGTTTTGAAAGAGAAGAAAAAACAAAAATTTCACAAAATGAAACGTGAAGAAAAAAAAAAACATTGCATGACCACCTACTCATGAGAACCTGTATTATTATATATTACATATGTGATAACAAAACAGAGGAAACTTAGAAAACATGTCAACGACCCCCTCTCTGGTCGGGGTACATTGCGCAAACTCCAAAAACCCCTTCATCGTGGGGTGTTTTTAACCACCACAATGTTTCCCGAGGTTCAAAATAAGGTAACAAGGTCAACGGGGATTCAAGAATCAAAAACATGAAGTCAGGGGTTTGGTTTTTCAAAAAAACGAATGGTCCCCGTATGTGTACTTAAACATTGATTTGGTTTCGTGAAGAGTTGTATCGAAGAACGGGACATGGAAGACTCTTGCAGTTGTAGAAATCTGTCTCCTGAGCTAGCTGATAAGGTTGCTAACACCTGAGGACCCACATGTGATCGCCGCTGGCAGTCCAGCCACAACTGACGGGTGACGGCCGGAGGAGAGGCCGGTTAGGTTGAAGGTGAGGTGGAGGTCTCCTTCGAGAACGATTAGGTTTGAGATTGTCGGCCTCGTTGCTGCGAATAGCATACTGCGTACAAGCAGCCGACCCGTGCCAAAGGGACGCCGTCGCAGGGCCACAAGGCCTCGCGCTCTAGAGGCGGAGGTGTTCGAAGTACGGAAGGCGATTAACGGGGATCTGCGGCGAGGATAGGCATCCGATACACAGGAGTCAGAGGCCTGAAGCCGAGAGAAAAACAACCTCGTACGCGGCGGAAATCCAACAGGAAGAGTCGAAGGTTGGAGAAGGGAAAGAGCACCCAGAATTTTTCGTTAGGTTAGACGAGGAATCTAGAAGGAGATCATTGAGCAGAGAGGCAAGTGTTTTTAACACAAATCGTCAGATGTTTGACACGACCCACATAAACTTAAGGTGTGGCATCACCGAGGTACAAAGAGGACCCATTCACGAGCGAGTCGCGTATTCTCTTGTTTTATAGAGCAAACAGGAAATTTGCGTCGGCCACCGTTCTGAATCAGCACGTGCGTCAGCACACATACATCAAGACCTCAATGAAGAGTTGACCTGATCCTGCCCATTCTTTGTTGGGACAAACAGCTGCGCAATGCCTTGTCTAGGAGCCATAATGCCCAGCTATGCCGTTTGAATCCGTTGATCGTCGATGCTCTTTCAAAGATAACGGTATGTGCCTGAAGGCACAGAAACTTTCATGTTTATTTTTTTCAAAAACATCCCCTCTATGAACAAGCAAATCTAAGCTAAACCCCAAGTTACGCTCAAGGTTGAATGGTTTTATGAAGTGTCCGACATCTGCCAAGCCCTGCGATAACAGCGCCCATAAGATTTCCTTTGAACGTAGATGGATTTAGTTCCACATAAAATTTTATTCTTTAAAGTATCGATTGCGCGGACACGGCATAACACGTCAAGGCGGCGCGCCAACCGGGCTCCTTAGAAAATTTTGCCCTCTGTTTTCTCCCCCTAGTTGTGACCGACTGAATCGTGAGGGCGACCTCATCATGAAAGCCTCCCCGGGGCTGAATAGGGCTCCTCAATGCTTGTTCTTTGCAAGGGAGTGGGTAGAGACAATGATTCTTTCACCATAAGGTAATGGGAAAACATAGAAAAAATTTGCAACGGGGTGCAACGGGTCAAGACTTTTCATAAACTTACACGGCTGAATAGTTCACATTCAAAGGATTCCGGGCGGATCTAGGCTTTCTTCCTATTGTGTCCTTCTTATAAATGTTGAATGTATGATCCAAATTTAGTGTTCAATGACTGAGGGGTAGATGGCTGCTATTTTAGTGGACGAGTAAGAATGAGATTTTTCCCAATGTTATTGTCGGATGAGGTGCAAGACAACAGAAGTAGATAATGGTTCATGCTGCCTTGTAGACCATAGGTTCAAGTGGGACAAGAGGACTTTCAATTGGGTCTCATGGTAGGTCAAGGAAATTGGCTTCAACTAGCCATGTTAAGCGATATGAAAGCCTGTGAGTTCCTCTACACATGAGGACAAAATTCCCGATGTTTTTGTCTTCTACTCATGAAGGGAAGATTCCTCATTCTTCATAACTCGTGAACCGAGTTATGTGTGACATTAGGATTGAAACTAATAAGATTTTGGTCACGACAACTTGACTCCTGAGGTCGAGTGGCAGGTGCGCGTGTTTGCAACGGAGGAAGGGCCATGGGAAGACTTTGTGGGGGTGTTTCTCTTCCCAAGTTGTCTCATACAAAGGCCGGAATCCGTTTGGGGTAAGAAGTCTGGTGTAGACCTTGAGGAGAAGAGGGGCGTGTTCGGCACAATAATGCAAAGGGAAGTCATTTTTTCCCGAAGTCCGATGAATGACTCAATATAGGTGATAAAGACAGGTTTTCTCGTCTTTTCCTACACTCATGTGGGGGCGTGCCTAGTGGTAAGAGTGGAGTTTGAGCGATGGCCGGATTTTGAAATTTTGAAGCTAAGTTTTTGGATCTTCAAGGAGAAGGAACATTGGGGGATGTGGCACTCCCATCACGTCATTGATAATGAAATTCTTTGTGAATGGAACAAAGCGCGGGGTTGAAGAGCAAACGAGAAAGATTGTCAATCTGGAAGAGAGGAAGGGAGTCCTCAATGCTAGCAAAGATGTATTGACGTGACGAAGGAAGGGGATCTTGGCAAATTGATAATAATTCACCCATATTGATGTCGTATGTAATTAGCCAACTTGCCCATCTTCCGATGTTTTGGGCCGTTATGGAGTTGGACGTTATAGTTGTGGTATCCACTCGACCAAAGGTTTGTAGCTACCATGTACTCAAGTTGAAGTTTAATCACGACACATCTGGTAAGACTGATAAAGATATGATATTCACATCACTCACCACCCCTGATCCATAACATGCATCGGTAATCCAGGATGGCGTGGAGGGTCATGGTCGCTCGATGGGGACTCTCGCTCCCTTCCAAGATCACGATTGAGAGACTAGCCCTTTTTCATTTTCCTATTGCGCAAAAAACCCCACTAAAATTCAGGTTTTGTAATGATTTGTGCAGACGAAGCCCGCGGAAAACATGAAACCCTACATCCTAATGAGAGTTTTCGCATCCAAGAAAGGGGGTAGTTGCTCCACCGCGGTCGAGCAAGAACACCTTCTTCATAACTCCAAATCTTTTGTACCGAAATCAAACCCCTTGTTTGCATGCAATTTTCTTAAGAAAACTACTCCAAACTAAATTCATGGTTAAGGATATGTATCGTACGTATCAGTTTTAGGATTAAAAATGCCACAAGTATCTTTGTTGTGTTTTTGGGACTCAAAGCTAATCTCTCAGGGTGTCCTCGGCCGTAAAACAATGTACAGGCTAGAGCGTGGATCGCCCATAACCTAGAAAATACAGTTCATGTGGATTTAAGGCAAGAGGAGTGTCGCGATGGAAGATCCTTCGCGTCACTCCTCCTCCACTCTAGTTGCTAGGGTCTTATGTCCACGTGTCTGTGCTGCATGGAACAATAGGGTTTTTTAGGTTGCATGCTTGCAAACACGCCCTATGGCGACCGTGTTTGTTCTGGTGTGAAGCGTCTTAGCCAAAATGGCTGAGGCGGCGAGTCACTCGTTCAGTCCTACAGTCAGTCACAAAACAACCAGTGCCATTACAGACCCATTCTCACGGAATTATCTGTTGGGCCCCACAGAAGCATGCCTTGTAGGTTCCGTTTCAATGCATGGAAAGTCTTGGATCCCCCATGCGAATGCAACGTATCCACCGCTCCCTTGAACAGTGACAAACCCCTTGTAGAAGTGCTATATGACAGTTTAAAGAAATGTTGACTTCAACACTCAGATGGCCCTCGCATGCAACAACAGAATTACATTAACGTCGATTCTTTCTAGTTATTTTTCTTGTTTTCTACAACCTTATGGTATGGCGTCGTTACATAGCGAAGTAGTGGCTATGGGGTTATTTGTCTTGAAGGTGTGCATATGGCAATTTTATCAAGTATCATGTGTCAACGGGGAAGAGCTCCCGCATTAAGTTAGAACGAGGACCTAACCATATGCATTCTCCATGTCAAAAGTCATACTCAAAAGAATTTAAACATATCATAAACATCACGTTAAATGTGGATAACTTCATCAATGGTCTTATATGGTGAGGGGATTGAAAAGAGAGCATTCCAATTTTGCTACAAACACTTCGTATTCATAGATTTGTTTTTTCAGCCTTGTGAAAGTCCTCACAACATGCATGGACACAATAATCACCTCTTTTGTTCAGGCCTCGATGATTTCATCTTTCGGTACTCGGATAGTGTCCATATATCGGTAAGTCAAACCACCAACAATATGGAACCAACTAAGCAATATGTGTAAAAAAAACAAGGTGTTAGTTTTGGCTTTATACATTAACATTTGCACCAAATAAATGATACAATAAAGCCGAAGAAAACAAGTAGACAGTTAAGTGTCAAGGCAGTCATAGAAGGGACATGTTCTATTTTTCATTTCTTAAACGTGATTTGTAACGCCTAAGATCATATCCAAATGGGTAGTGAGGATGAAAAAAATGTTGATGGAAGGGAAGAAAGTTATAAATTACCTGTTTTGATTGCTAGACCTTGATTTGTGCATGCCCGTTTTGTGAAACTTGACAAGGTGACAACATGGTGATTCACCTAGTCTTCCACATGTGCAAGCTCAAGACTACTAAGGCCTTGACAAGATCCCTCTTAAAGAAGAATCCGTGATACCTCAATTTGGAGTAGACAAGGATATAGAGTATAGTCCTTTATGTTAAGTACATCCTCATATTTGAATGGTATGTTAAAGTGAAACGCAACCAAATGAGTCGGAAGGGTACAAGGCAACACATGAAAGCTTATTCATCTTTACCAAATATATGTAATACATATCAAACTAGCCAAAGTTCCAGTTTTGCGTGCAAGATCCACAATGGTCTACCACATATTGTTGATAGTAGGACGTCACTTCCATATCCACATGTGTCATGCATTTCATATCATAATGTGGTAAGTGTAAAATGGTAAGTTCAAAAAAAATGCATGACATAAGAAATCAAATGTCACCATTTCCATGTCATATCTCGCACGTGTAATGTGTCACATTTCATGTTATATCCCATCCACCTTGCGTATAATTGTATGTGCAAAAGGTGTTACATGTTACAATGCCGATGGAACAAAGTTGCTTCAATGGAATCCCTTCATCATTCATTAAAAGAATGCCATCATTACCAATGAAGATATGAAAGTGGCATGGGTCATAGTATGGTTATTGACATTTCGTCACAAGCAATACCGACCGCGGTCAACATGTGTCCCCGACATTACACGGTGATTTAATGTTTTTAGCCAAATTTCATTCCAATGTAATTAGACCATGACATGATACCATTCAACGAGATTAAGGTGTTCATTGATGTACGTGATTGGTAGCTACCATGTAGAAAGCACTTCAAGACATTTCAATGCTATTAGTATTAGACACTTAGTATTTCTGATGGTTCAAGGCTACATAAATTCTTAAGGACACGTAACATAGGTTGGATTGTTCATATGTCCGTTGTACTTCCATCATGGCCACATTGAGTTCTCGCATGTGGTTTTCACCATCCTTTCCATAATGTTCAGTTTTCACCAATTGATTCAATCACGGAAAACACATGTAACATGTAGGATGCCTTCTAGAAATAGCTCTTCCAAGACTATTTGTGTATGTGTTTCAAAATTATGATTATGAGTTCTCACCCTCTTTTTAAATTCCTCATTGATTCCAGATGCTGTAGAATAAGTTTTGATCAGTATGTAAATCATAGCCTTAACTGATTCCTATAATGGCATGAAGTCACTAACTCAATCAGTATGTATCATGAACGTGTCTCTGTAGTATCTGTGTCACCATTTATGTAACCTTTCATCATGTGAAATATCATATGGTTAGGCATGGAAACATGCCCATGCCATGTGTTTTGCTTGCATTTTACATTTTCTTGTGAACTATGCTCTGAATGTTCTTTTTTATGTATGGTGAGGTTATGCTCAGAGACGGAAAAAACTACATTCCATATCTCAGTACACAGATGTTGTAAAATGTCACCTTGTATTCCTTGCATTTCCACCACGAGTAGGTTTTGTGCATTATGATGTTTCAAATTGATAGGATGTAGGTAGTGTTGCCACAATCACGACCACTTTCCAACGTGGTGCTAGAGCTTCATATTCAGCCCTGCATTGATGCATGAGCTTCATCCTCCATTATGACCTCCATCACCCTATAGATTTGTATTCACAGTTTCTTTTTGTTCCATTGAGGTTGGTCTTGTCCAGGTTCCTTCATCGTTGTACAATGTCACTTTCCACCCAACTGTCGCTGGCCTTTTTTCATTATGTCACTTCCTCATCTGGTTCTTTCATAACATCAAATCCAAACCTTCATTCCCATCCTCTTTATGTAGTAACTTGATTATCTTAATCAATCTATAGCTGGATACAAACTTCATTATGTAGATTTTCACAAGTTTGGTACAACTCGCGAGCTTTTTCCCTCCTGATTTTTGTATGATTTCTACCTTCCCATGCTTTCTCACATGTTTCCATTCATTTCAACAAGAATTCATATATGTGACACTTATTTCCTGTTGTTTATTGGATTTCACATAATTTTTACAATATTATGCCTGTTTTATCCTTCCTTTACCCTTGTAAAACAATTATAGCATCAATATCATGCACTCATTTCATCATCAATTTTAAATTCCATCACTGTTCGTTGTGTCCATGGTACATGCTTTATCATGGAAATATTCATTCTCATCATCATCATCATCATCATCATCATCATCATCATTATCATCATCATCATCATCATCGTCATCATCATCATAATCACCACCACCACCACCATCACCATCACAATCATGATTAACACCACCACCACCACCGCCACAACCACCACCACCACCACCACCACCATCATCATCATCATCATCATCATCATCATTATCATCATCATCATCATCATCATCATTATCATCATCATCATCATCATCATCATTATCATCATCATCATCATCATCATCATTATCATCATCATCATCATCATCGTCATCATCATCATCATCACCACCACCACCACCATCACCATCACAATCATGATCATCACCACCACCACCACCACCATCATCATCAAAAGCATGATTAACACCACCACCACCACCGCCACCACCACCACCACCACCATCATCATCATCATCATCATCATCATCATCATCATCATCAACATCATAGTTATCATTGCTGTTTCTATCACAATCAACATCGTCATCATTTTCATCATCATATCATCATCATCATCATCATCATCATCATCATCATCATCGTCATCATTAATCCAAAGGTGCAGTGGCACCCTTAAATTTCGAACTGTAGTTGTTATGCTACACATACTCATTAGCTTTCATGTCCATTTTCATCATCGGATCTGTACACAACTTTGTCTTGCATCAATGTCTTGCAGTATTGTCATTACTCTGCTGTCACTCTTTGCGTCTATCATTTATGTGTGTGATCTGTGTTGTTTACATTGTGCGAAGTTCATGACAGTCCCTGGGGCCCACCCAATTGACGCAAGGCACTTGTGTTCAGTGACCATGGTTATGAAGATTGAAACCCTGTGTCATTGATAGGATCCAAGACCACGAGAAGCTCTTGGTTCCTCATTGTCCAATTGGCATCAACATGTGAGAGCTTGTGCTTATCATAAGTAGTTGGATGACCTCCTTCCTCGATTATTTGTTATCGATGCATTGAATTGTGTTTTGAAAGGATTAATTACATGAAGGAGTGCCAATAAACATGCCCATGTGCTACATTGTTTTAAATCCTCAAGTGCTTCATGCTTCATTATTCATCTGTCATGTAAAAATACCTTTTTAGCTAAAAATCAAGTCATCTATAAACTTATCAGGCATGATGCATGCCCAGAAAAGTGACGAGTTGCCGTAGTGTATCATTGTTGTAAAAAACCTTGTTTTCCATTCAAGAGTGATTGGTGGAGATTTCTCCTCTTTGTGATAAATGCGCTAAACATGGATGCTTCTCCATTCTAAATCCGAGGCTAAAAACATTCCATATCTTCATGGTAGCCATTTTTACATCAAGATTCCTCATTAAACCCACAATCTTGGAATTCAACTAGTTATATTTGTGATATCACGTGTATTTCCAAAGCAGTAAGTCAACTATCCATGCTGGTCATGAACTGATGCTTGCGGTTTTCTAGGTTTTCTTTTGCCACATGTGAGAAAGGACATGAACGATTATGATATATAAAACTGAGATCTGTGAAGGGAACATGTACGTTTAAAGATTATTCGTATGAAAGAAACTCTAGGGTTTTTTATTCATGATATCATATCACATGTTTTTCCCTCATCCACTCAATGATTTCCATCAATTTGAGGTTGTTTTCCATTGCTATCTACACAAAGGTTTCATTTTCATACCTTTGGTGGAGACATTGGGCTTGGCCGCCACTGTCTCCCTGAAAAGCTCAGTTGCCAGAATGGGGAAATCAATTATCTTGTTGGCTCCCAATGCCTCACCTTGGAATCATCTTTCATCAAGCATTCTTTTCCTATTCACTTCTTGTTTTCACCATTGTTATGTCCTTCTTGGTGCTTCCCTCTCCCATGGAATCAGTTTTACACTCTATCTTTAAAGAACGTTTCGCTGCCACCATGAAATGTACCAAGTATGTGACATTTCTTTTACTGTTTCTTCTATTGTCATTGATCAGGCTTCAGGCATTCCCTTTGCAGTATCCTGTAGAGAACCACTTATTCCTACAATAATGATGTTTTGTGACTTCCTGATCCCATGAGCAGTGTGGTGTGAAGAACAAAGTTAATCTTTCTAGATCTTCAAGATATGTTTCAAATTCATGAGCATGCTCTCTCAATCTTTCAGATTGTTTTCCAGGTAGAAGAACCCGAGCTTAGGGGTTGAAGTGCCATTCACAGAGAGGTCAAACTTGAAGTATCAGGTGGTGCTCCTACATTTTCCAATTCTTGAGAAACATTTTGCCATATTTCTCCGCACATTGTTTCTTGCAAGCCTCCAGATCGGTCTTGGCCTTCTACTAGTCCTCGTTAAGAAAGAGCATGCTTTGAGTGCTCCACTCGCAGTTTTTAACGTACCAAAGGCAGACTTTCCTCTCTAATATCTCATGGAAACTATCCATATCATCCCTCTGGTCATTTTGTTATGGCAGTTGAGCACCATAGAGAGGCTCATTGCCTCCCACCCCCAGCCCCTGCTAGAATGAAGGTGGTGATGCCTCATCATCTTTACCAAGAGGGTTAACTTGCTGTCAACCTATCTGGCCACCGGTTGGAGTCTAGCTCAAGCATCTGGCATTCACGCTTGCACTTCCTCCACTTGCATGCTCAAGGTGCGCTCAAGTGTGCCCCACTTCTAAACTTTCTCACTGGCTTACAATTCCATGACAACAATGATTACAGGATGCTTGTGCTTGGCTTCCTTCATGTAAATGGAAATGTTTGAACCATCTACTACTTTTATGCAGTTATTGGAGTCATCAAGCTCACACAACATATTTCCATTCCCCCAAAATAGATATCATGTGAACTGTTGAACCTCTAAGTTCTTCTTGAAGATATGGTGGCAAAAACCATATTGGTTTTATCAACCAATGTCCCCATGATGCTCATTTCTATATTAAGTTACTTCACAGGATGACAAGTGAGAAGCAGATCAAGCTGCTCATTGATTCTAATGTGACATGCGACATTGTGAAGAGCACAAAGTGCTACTGAATATTTCCAAAGGCTTGTAGTCTGGGCTCACTCATTGAAACCATTCATTAACCTGATGAAGAGCTTGTTCTCTATTGTTTTGGCCTCTGAATTCTTGCAGTCTAGATTCTCTAGGCTCATTTCACTTGCCAGTGAGTTTCCATGCATCTGCATTGTCATTAGCATCTTGCCAAGCTCTGACAATGATGTAATCAGCCATCTTATCAGCGATTTTTCCCCAATGCTTGCTATCCTTAGATGCCTCCTGAGGTGTTTTTTCATGGATTATACCCTCCCTAATGACCTTCATCCTCTTGCATTTTTTATGGTCAATCAGGGCATGCAAAGTATCATTGTCATAGACAGACTTGATGGCCCAATGGCAAGTTTGTTTGCCCCCCTTCAAATGGAATTCTAAGGATAACCTCTTGCCACTACCCATGGCTACAACATATCAGATGCTCACTTCTCAAAATCACAAATTGAGTGGTCCTGCTTTTTGGTTTGCCTCCCAAGATGGATTTGTGATGTGTATGCCAGACTCAAATAGCACATGGAACTCTTTTGAAATGATGGATGTGCATCCTTTAGAAATTTGTAGGTTGCTGTTTGGAGAACAACCCATGACAATGAAAAGCACAGGCCCAAGGCAAGCCATCCTTATGGCATGACCTCACTAGAGGCCTCCCACCTCCTGCCCTCATTCATGTATCATTCTTTTTGGATTTATTTTTTGGAATGAAAGAAGCCCTACAAAAAACTTGGCCCAGAGTTCAGGAACACCCATCTGCACCCTTTTGAGAGATGGAATGAAACGGTTTTGGGTAAATCCATGTTCACTCTTTTCAGAGGTTGACCAAGAAATCTCAAAGAATTTCCTGTTCCACCCTTCTCTCTCTCTCTCTCTCTCTCTCTCTCTCTCTCTC
>SZWC01004288.1:130354-162141 GCA_023375785.1 Penium margaritaceum
GGGGGTAGGGGGGGCTAGCGGCTGGCCTGCGAGGGGGGGCAAGGCGTGAATGTACAAGGAGGGGGAAGGGTCGGAGGTGGGGGGGGAGGGTTGAGGGAGGATTAGGGAGGTGGGAGGGAAAGGGGGGGGGGTGGGGGGGGGTAGGTCTCACCACCGGGGGAGGTGTTGCTGCATAGTTCTAGGCCCCTTGCTGCAGTCTAGGCTTGCCTATGGATCAACGCTGGGGGGGAGTCGCCTATACAGCCGCCTCGCCGCGGGGCAGGTCTCGCCCGCCTTGCAGTAGACAAGGGTCTCCGGCTTGTGGTACGCCCACGCACAGGTCCCGCCTCTGCTTGGGCGTGAAGCTGGGCCGAGCAGGGGCGGATCTGGTCCGAGTAGTGGCAGATCTGGGGTAAGTAGGGGCAGATCTGAGCGGAGTAGGGGCACATCTGGGCCGAGCAGATTTGGGCCGAGTAGGGGGAGATCTGGGCCGAGCCAGGGTAGATCTGGTCCAAGCAGGGGCAGATTTGGGCCAAGCAGAGGTAGATCTCAGCCGGGTAGGAGCAGATTTGGTTCGAGCAAGGGCAGATCTCGCCCGAGTTTGGGCAGATCTGGGCCGGGCAGGGGCCCGAGGATGGGTGAGGATGTGGGGGTGCAAACGTGGAAACGGTGTCACAGCAATTAGCCGTGTTCTAGAAGTTCGCAGTAGGGGCTGATGCAGACCCACCCTTTGGCATTGCCCCATCTCGATGCATTTCAAAGGAAAAGCGGGACAACGAGGAAAGAGAGTGTTCAAAGATTTGAACCACACAGCCTATTACGAGGTTGGCTACACCGCTTCGACTGCACCTCTCGTGAATTAGGGAAGGGAACCGCCATCCATACGCCTCCAGCATCAACTGCGACATCCTTTCGCCCCTCCAAGTGGCGGCGCACCGTTGTAAGGGACCTATTCTAGGAAACAACCATAATAGTTTAGTCAGTGCCGACAAGGACTCCCACGAAACACTCTACGAAGTGCGATCGTTGCTGAGTGTTATGTCTATCTTGAGATGTTTTACTGGCGCAACTGTTTTTTCCCCGGCCCCATCGTCGTCCAATTTCTGTGCTTTATTCGTAGACAGGGATATCGCTAAGAAAACTGGGCAAATATTTCAAGGCCACTATTTCTGATTGGTAATGAATGACAATAGCAATGTGGTAACGGTGGAAAACACAGTAAACGATCCATCTTTTTTTAGACTTTGTTGGGGAAAAATCTAGGGCCACATAGCTCAGACACCCATAAAACGCAAAGTGTGACTCTGATCCGCCCGGTAGCGGCCAAAAAAATACTCAAAAGCCCAGTCAAAAATCATGCTCGCTCACAGCATGCGTCGACAAGCGAGCATGAAAAAATCTTGCATGCAGACATCACTCCAACGCGAGAATCGCGAGGGAGCGATGACCGCTTTGTTTTCTTTTTTTTTGTCACGCAAACCCCCCAGTTTGATTTAGGGTTTTGTATGTTTGGCGCGGGCGCAGCCCTCGCCAAACATAAAACCCTACATCGAACTGGGGGGTTTTTGTGACAAAGAAAAGAAAGAAAACAAAGCGGTCATCGCTCCCTCACGATCGAGCGAAAATGCCCTTCTTTGGTTTTGGATTTTGTTTGTAAACGCAAACCTATCATTTCAACACACAAACCGCATTCAAACCATACCCCGAATTACATTCGAGGTTTTTGGGTTTTACTTTTGCGCGGGCTTCTTCTGGGCCCCGCGGTAGCGGGGCCCAGCAGGTTCCCTTTCAACGCATGGGGAGTCTCAAACTCCCCTCAAACTCTAAACAAACTTCCCCCCGAAAGCATCACAAACCCTTCAACGAATTGGTTTGTGTTACTAGCTAAGGGTGCCGCATTCCATGCGTCATCAGTGCATGGCATGTGGTCTTGCCATGCATTTTTGTTTGTTTTCTTTGTTGCTGGCATGGCGGTAGCGGCGGCTGATGGGTAGTGAGGTGATTTCTCGTTCGACGGTGGGCGAATCAGTTCTATATTTCTACTATTCGGGTATCTCGTGACCGAACCCAAAAATCTATCGTTAATGTCATATTGTGTTTCATTAGCGATATCTGAACTGAAAAATCAGGTCCGTGCGTAACATCGGCTGCCCTTCAGTTGTACCTTTGTGCTTACTCAGTTCGTTGGATACTCTTGCTAATGACTGCGGTGCGCTGTCGTTTTGTTGTTGCTGCTGCTGCCTTCATCTTGCAGGTTGCCGTGAAATTTTCGATCCGAGCTCCCGAAATATAGCGATCGTTTCTCTAGAGATGTTTCTGAGTTGAGAAATGATACTAGAAGAAGCTAACGGCATCATGACCATTTTCGATGACAATAGCCTATGCAAACGAAACATTTTCCATAACCACTCGCAGGCAGATCCGCAGAAAATGTCCATAGATCGCAGTACAAGTTGCAGGTTACTCGTCGTCACGTGCACCAGGCCACCTGGATGCCTGCTGGCTGTTTTGTCGCATGCGAGCAGTTCCGGAGGACATGCGGGTCTCGCAATGTTACCCAACATGGCCGCAAACGACTGTGGTTTTCCGCAAGATAATCGTGTGGTGAGTTGAGCCCTGAGGTACGACATTTGGGTGAAATTGGGGGGTACGAAGATGGATGAGGACAAAACGACCGACCAATAACTCCGCACGAGTGAGCTTCTGGGTTGTTCGGCGAGGCTCGTTACGTGGAATGGCGGGTGTCATGGCCGAATTGGGCAAATAGACAAGAGATCGAGGCCAAGGAGATTGCGCTCCGGATATCAAGTCGAATGAAAGCAGTTTCGACCTGCGAATGTGGTTTCGTTTTCATG
Organism: Penium margaritaceum; assembly: GCA_023375785.1. Classification (NCBI taxonomy): domain Eukaryota; kingdom Viridiplantae; phylum Streptophyta; class Zygnematophyceae; order Desmidiales; family Peniaceae; genus Penium; species Penium margaritaceum. The sequence goes on from SZWC01004288.1 coordinate 133,189, forward strand.
GTCGAAGAAATGCAACCTTGCAGGCCCCTCTACGGCAAGGCCGAGGAAGTCAGGGAACTTCACTAAAACACTCAACCCCGCAATGATTCGAGGGAGTCTTTACCGAAACGCTTGGTTTTTGGTAGCTGAAACAATGTAAACAATTCTCCGCTGTATGAATGACCGTCACTCAAACCCTTGGCATCTCAGCATTTCTCTGGAAATAGAACTGGTTAAGCACTTGCTCGGAATCCACAGCCACGGCTGGAATCCGCGGCCCCGGCCATGACGAACCACGACCGGCGGCTGCAACTATAGGGTAGAATCCCCTCCTCCATTCGAAAAACGGGAAACTTCCTACATGCCAAGCATTTGGATAGAGGTTATTTCTCGCGCCATTGATTCCGACATTAGACAACCACATGCCACGCTATTCGAGCATTGAATTCAGAATGACACGCTTTTCAATTGTTTTTCACCATAGGCAACTAGTTCTTTGTTGCGATCATGAGATGCCACTTCAGACGTCACTACACGTCCCGTGAAAAACGAGATATGTTTTCAAATTTAATTTTTGCCTGAAGCGTTCATCGGAGAAGGTTCCCTTTTCTTCTTCGAAAAGGGGTGAGTTCATTAGTCGATCGTCAAGTGTCATGTTTTGATTTCTCCCTAGTCATTTTCTTAAACATGACCCCTCTGGTGATGTGAGTTGTCCTCGTCTCTTTGTACAGCTTACTATGAACACTCGGCCATGTCCATGCCTGTGCAAATCCCAAATGCACACCCAGCTGGCCCCGGAGCACCAACAGGTGACGACTCCATCCACCAGCACCTGCAAGATAGCTACCATTACATCTTCGGTGCTTACTGGGATGCTCTATAGTTCTTTCATTGCAGTCGCTAGAGTTTCTTGGTGCTTTTCGAGCCGAACTTGCATGTTTCGCAGAATTTGTCCACTTATGGACGCCGGGCATATAGGTGTGACCAGTCGTAGAGTTTGGCTAAATATTGTTGGCTTTTAACACATCTATCACTTGTTCTCTGTTGTGTCCTCTTAACTTGTGTACATCGTCGTGTAAATGACGGACAGCGAGACGCGTGGCTGTTGCGGTGTTGTCAGGTGGAGCTGACGAACAGTGAGACATACACGCAACTTGCTAGAGCCTCCTCCCTCCAACATGCTCGGCACCATCGACAGACCTCCTCGGCAGTCGTGCCGTCAGTAGTCATTATTGTTGCATATGCTCTCTGCACGCATCCAACGCCATGTTTCACTACACTATTGCATTTACAGTGACATAACATGCTTGGGGTGCAAGTTTCGTGATTTTTGGGTGCCATTGGTACCGCGGATTAGCGTAGACGCTGCTTGGGTTTAGGCATTCATAACTCCTCAATGTTCATTTTCTACCTAATTATGTCCACGCGACTGCATTTGAAGCGTGCGCATTATGGTATGGTCTAATTTTGAGGCAAAATGGACGACGCCCGGGTCTTAGACCGTTGGCCGTCTTCTAGGGCTCTCTGAGAAAACCGTGCCTGCCAGAAAATAGGTCGATTTTCTGCTTGGCTTAGAAACTGAGAAACAAGCTCTACAGAGCTAAGGGCAAAAAGAATTTGGAGGGGTCTCCTATTCTTGCTCATCCTCACTTCTCAATCAGTCATTTCCAGTTTTTTGTTGTTGTCTGGCGCCAACTCTCGCGCGCACAGTTTTGAGTAACAAACACTAGAGCTCTAAGACTATGGTTCTGGTGCAATGTACCAAGGGGGCAGTTTAAGCAACAAGCGTGGGTTGCCGCACGCTACATAAACAATAATACTGGTCCAACCTGCTCTTCTACATTATTTCTAACTTGGTATTAGAACGTCAGCGCACATGGCGACGACACTAGCAAAGTGATTGTGTTGTTGCTAACGCGAAACAGCAGTAGCAGCACGTGGCGAGCAGCTAACAACAGGACCAGTAGTTAGCAACCACTATTATAGCAAGCAACAGCAGTAACAACACACGTCAGCAACAAGTAGCAAGCTGCTAGCAGCGAGCAGTAGTAGTAGCCGGCATCAGCAATTGTAGCATGCAGCAGAAACAATTGTCAATAGCCAAAAAAGTGTGTAGCTGCAACAGCAACCGACAGCAGCATCACCAGTGGGCAGCGGTAGTAACCGGGAACAGTAGTAGCAGCGTGTAGCAGCAATGAGCAACAACAACAACCGGCAGCAGCAACAACAATGATTGTGAGGAACAACTAGTAGCAGCCATCAACAACCAGCAGGAGCAGTTGTAACAGCTGCTGGTAGTAAGAGCAGCAGCAGCTCACAGCAAGTAGTGTGTAACGAGTTGCGAGCTCGTTCCTCGCATCTTGTGGCCCACAGCTCGCAGCTCACAACGGGCAACGGGCAGCAAAATCGCTGCTCGCAACAATAAACGAGGAGTGAGCAAGGACGAACGAGAAAAAAACACCAAAAAAATCCCCAATCTCTGCAGATAGCCCTGCTACAGGAGTAGGAGCCACAACAACTATTGTAGCAGCTAGAGTAGTGCCAAAATCATGCAATAGCCTAGCAAGAGGAGCAGCACCAGTTGCAACAATAGTAGCAGTACCACCAATAGCACCAGCAGTAGGACCAACACCAGCAACACCAGCAATAGAAGTAGTAGCAACAGCAGCAGTTGCTGCTACAACAGCAAAGGCAACAGTAGTGGTATTTTTTGCTACAACAGCAGTAGCAGCATCAGCTACAACAGTAGCAACAGTAATAAAACCAACAACGACAGCAAAAACTCTATAGCTTATGCGTCCATGATTGCAACAACAATGCAATAGCCATTGCTCACCCCAGCCATACTCGGCTAACGTGACTACTGACGTCACTACTAAGATCCACAACAAGAAAAAATCCATAGCAGCAACCCTATAGATAACGCAGTAGCAGCAATTGACATGAGCCATCCTAGGCTAACGTCACTACTGACATCAGCATAACACAAAAAAAAAGAGGAGGGGAAACAAAGGACACCATGGCAGAGAATAGCGAGGGATCCTTTTTGTTGGAGGGCCCCCTTCTTGCAACAAATGCAACAGTTGTTGTAGCAACAGCAGTAGTAGTTGCTGTGGCTACAATACTAACTGTAATAGTAGCAACAATAGTAGCCACAGTAGCAGTCGTTGTAGTAGAAGAAATAATAGTAGCAAAAGTAGTAGCAGCCGCGGCAGTAGCAACAATAGCAGCAGCCAGAGCAACAGCAGCACCAGCAACCGCTACAGCAACATCTGTCTCCATAGTAGCAACAGTAGCTACAGCAACACCAATATCCCGTAGGCTTTGTCGCCAGTCATGCTAGCTTGATAGATCCGCTCGTAGCTTTGCGCCAGTACCTCGAAACGATGACACAACACTTAGCTGCACTACAGCTGCTGACACAGATGTTGTAGCAGCAGCCGTAGCAACATCATCACCAGAAGCCGCAGTAGTAATAGTAGCGTCAACAAGCACCTTTTGTTCCACGCGGGTACGCGAGTCCCAAAATCTGGCGTCCGCCGAGGGCGTGTGGTGAGGTCGTCACCACCTTGCCCTTCTTTTGTCTTGGACGGTCCAGCACTTGCCATCTTGTCACTCATGCAACTACCACATGAAACCCGTTGTGAGGATCACCCCACAACTTCAAGGAGGTGTCACCTCCTACAGTTTCCTTGTTCACACGATCGGCAAGGTAACTAAAAAGAATGATTTCTATCTTCCTAGGCGGCCACAGCCGGCACAACCACACGGTAGAAAAAGACTCTTTTTCTAGGCCGCCACGGTTCGGCACAAACACGTGGATTTTAATCAAAACCCTAAGCCATGACTCACAGCACTAGGAAAGCTAGGAAAACTTAGAGAAACAAGCAATTACATGATTATGAAGCTCTAGTATTTTGAGTACCGCTCAACAAGGTGAAGGGGGGGGGCAAGGGGTCAACTCTAACTAAAAGTTTCCACTCCCTCACACGTCCTCCTCACTAAGAAGTCTTCTTATCTTCTTGTCTTCTGGTCTTCCTTGGACTCTTCTTGTGTTTTCTTGGCACACCTTGCCCTCCCCTTCGAGGCGCCTTCCTTGTAATCCACGGCAATGTGGCGGCCTCCCAAAAATCTCAAAGTGATGTCTTTCTCCTTGTTCGTTTTCTCTCAAGACATGAGAGTCTCCGGTATTGGGAAAAGGTATTGCCCCAGTTTTAGGTTGAAGAGGAGGAGAGGGAACCTTGAGAAAAGGGGAAGAGTAGGTGGTTGTGGGGGTGGGTACTCCCTATCCCGTCCCCTTAGCCAACGGGGATGGAGGAAAGCATGTAGAGAAGAAGCCCCAAAAAAAAGAGCTCTTCTCTAGCTTCCTAACGCACTTTACGACTCTTCAAATGATAAAGCGTAGATGCCGTAGTCCCTTATGGCGTCTCTCCTGCTGCTTGTAGCCGTCGACGACATTTCACATACGTTGTAGCCGCCGTTTTCGTCAAAATCTTGGTCACGGGAGTCCTTTGACTCTCAAGTCGTCATCAGAGAACCATTATTACAGGTCGGAACCTCCATCTCCTACACTTAGGTCGTCGTCAGAGTTTGCAGAATGACATCCACACCTTGCTCGTGGGGTTTTCCCCTCTGCGTCACTCCGGGGGCAATCGTCATCAACGACCTTGTGCAAGAAAACTTAAGCAACTCAAGTGTCCGGAGGCCCATTTCCGTGTTTACCTCAACCCCTCGTTCTGGGTCCAAAACGAGGGGGGATTACCTCAAACTCATGAGTTTTGGAAACTCATGAGTTTCTGGTTTCAAAACTCATGGTTCATCCTAAACAAACTCGAGTTTCATTTTCTATGCGTCGGCACAAAACCGTCGCGTCCATGGCACGATCGACGGTTTTGCGCTCAATTTTCTTGTGGGCTCCCCTCGCTTCCCCTATCCCTCGTCCTCGCTCGCTGGCTTGCAAGGAGGGCAAGGGGGGGCGAGGGCACGAGGCCACGAGGCCTTGCCCTCGAGGCCCTCACGACCCCTCAACCGCCGATCGGGCTAAGATCGCCATCGGCGGCTGGCGGGTGGCCGGCTTGTGGCCGGCCGGTCACTTGGCCGGCCGCCGGTCGTCCAGCCGACCGGCAGGGAGCTGGCCGGCGGCCAGCGAACTGCTGGCTGTCGGCTAGCCGTCACTGACGTGAGGGGTGGTGCGCAACCACCCCCCGCTTTGACGAGGAGGGAGGGCCGAACCGGCACTCCCGCTGCACCCTACTACTACAACAAGTACTAGACTCCCGATGCTCACCAAGTTCAGACAATAGCAAGAGCAATGCATTATCTCCTCTACGCAATGCCATGAGTGACTGTGGCCGACGTCCAACCCGTCCTGGATGAGACTGGGACCGAGACTTGAGCAGATCTGCGCCAAGGCTGGGTGCTGGCCTTGACACTTTTTGCTGCGGAGACCCATGCCATGAGGGCGGCCTGGCTACGTGGGTTTCAATCCCTTCTTTAGGGTTCCACAGAGCTTATAGCTTACTGTTGGAGGCACGTGATGTGCCTTTACATGCGCCTTGGGACCGGTGGTTGGACGTAGTTGTGGGCATTCAACACCATCATGATGGAGGCGAACTCAGACCATGTGAAGCTCTCAACAGATTTCAACCACGTGGATCTGTCTAAGCTTTCAGAGTCACTACAACTGCTTCCTTGGTCCCATCGCTACTTCCTCCAGGCCACATCGGCTCATGAATCTGCCATCGCCCATCAGCATAGTCCACTTGTTACAACGATGAGTGCGACCCCTCCTGCACCTCTATCCCAGTTAACTAGTCCCACCCCTACCGCTTCCTCCTCCTCCTCTATCCTGAGCGGCCATACTTGGGGTGTTGCAGCTGTGACACAGGGGAAGAACGGGAAGAAGCGATGCGAGAAAGGACAATAGCAACAACAACAACTGGCAAGTAATGGAAATGAGCGTTTTGTCCACTGCTGCAATTGTGGAGGCGCTCACCGGTACATGTAGTGTGAGCAGCCTCTTGAATGGACTCGGATCATGCCTGACCTTTAGGCGGCGTACATGCAGCGGATTTCTGCGAATGATACACGAATGGGACACGCCGGAGCCATGACCATGGTAGACGCATTATTTTCACTAGGCGGCAGTGGTGATATAGACCCTCGGTATCAGAAAATTTCGAAGCTTTGTCAGCTGCTGGCGCTTCGTACTCAGGGAGGTGCAAGTATGCTGTCAAAGCCGAGTGGTTCTTAGAAAACTTGTCTTACTACTCTTGTTTCTTGTGATGATCCTTAAGGAGGAGCTCAGTTGGCTTGCGATGAGGATGGACCTGACGGCACCAAGTGGCTTCACGAGTCACAGATCTGTGTTGTTCGTCGTTGTCGCAAGTCCTCTACTATGCGTCTAGCAGAGGGAGAGCACTCTGTGGCATGTTCCTCAGTGCCGACAAGCACCTAGATCATTGACTCTGGTGCCACCCATCATATGAACTTTCGTCGTACTGACTTCGTTGTGCTCGGTCCCATCGCGTTCGTTCGGTCCATTCGCACAGGGTGTGGTCAATCGTTGCTTGTGCAGGGAGTTCGGATTGTGCGGTTTGATGGTCTGGCTCCTTGTGCATTTCCAATGTGCTCTTTGTCCCTGCTCTTGAGCTCATCCTGGTCTGTGTTCATGCATTCACCATGATGGGCCTCATTCTTTAACACTCGGCTGACTCTATCACGGTGACATCTCTTCACACATGTGCCATCGTGCTTTGTGCCTTTACTGTTGATGACTTCTATCATATGTCTTATTGCATTCCCACCATTTCTTCTCCCCCTCTCTTTTCTATGTGTGTTTTCTTCATTGGTGTTCTCTCCCCTGAGCACCAACACTTGTTACATCGTCGCCTCTGCCTTGTGTACTCAGACAATGTGTCCAAGCTCATTCAAACTCAGCCAACCCTCGGTCTTGACGCAGCTTCCTTTGAGAAGATGCACAAGACAGATTTTCTTTTGGCACCCAGGGTAAGGTGCATCGCTGCCCTTACCCTGACTCGTTCTCCCGGGCACTGCACCCATAAGTTGGTCCACTCGGATCTTCTCGCTCCTCTTCAAGTCAAGTCCCTCTCCGATCAGGGTCAACATGTTCTTGTCCTAACGGATGACATTACTTGGATGCGGTGGGTCTACAGCCTCTGCCAAAAGGGTGATGCCGCATTGGCAATCTGCTTGTGGCTTGTGATGGCTGAGCGTCGATCTCGTCACACCGTACACACGTTCCGCTTGGATTGTGGTGGCGAGTTCTTAGGCGAGATGGATGCCTCGTTTCCTAAGCACGGTGTTTTTCACTAACTCTCCCCACTACGCCACAGAAGAATGGTGTGTCTAAGCATTGGAACCACACCATGGAGGATGCGATTCGTGCATTGCGGTATGAGTGTAGTCTTCGAGAGTCCTTTGCCTTTAATGGATCTTCCTACATGACGCGGGTCAGGAACTGTTTGTCGCATCGTGTGCTTCCAGACCTTGTCACATCGTACAAGTTGTGGTTTGGCCATCGTGCTAATCTCTGTCTCGCCCATGTTTGGGGGTCCCTTTCCTACATCTGGTATGCAGAGGACTAGCAAGGGTCCAAGGTCTCACCTCGGGGAAGCATATGTACCTTCCTCGACAACTCCCCACGATCAAAGGCTTGGCACATTTTGGACCCTACACGCCATCACGTTGTCGAGTCTTGAGATTCTCTCTTCTTTGAGGCTCTCATGCATGTCTCCTCTGGCACACTTGATCCCGTACGAGTGTTTGTCCCTTACGGTACATTTGATCCCGTGCCAGTGTCATACCCCTATGGCACATGTAATCCTGTGCCAGTGACGGTGCTCACTGGCATACCTGATCCCGTATGAGTGTCAGTCCCCTCTGGCACACCTGATCGCGTGCTGGTGTCAGTCCCCTCTGTCACACCCACTCTCGTGCATGCACTTATTCCTGCTTGGGCTGCAGGCCAACAACCTTCTTCGCAGCCTGTGGTGAGTGCCTGAGGTGTAGGCTACTCCCGCGAGCCCTGTGGTGGTCTTTGACCATTGGCCTTTAGGGCTCTACGGACTGTTGACTAAGCGCCTTGATGCCCGGATCGTAGTGTTCAGAGGGGCGAGCCTGGTACAAAGGCCTTTGGCTTGAGTGTCCAGGTAGACTGCATTGAGGTACATCCAGTATGTCCTTTTGGCCACGAGCTGGTCTCCCGGAAGTTCGCGATCACTTCGGATACCGCAGCCAACCCTGTCATGGTTAGACTGAGTCAGGAGGCGTGTGTTTTATCCACTCGGAGCTCTCCCTTGACGACACATGATCTCGCCACATTGAAGGAGGTAATCTCACCTCATGATGTAGAATTGTGGCATGCTTCTTGTGAGGATGAGTTGAGGGGCATTCGTGAGCACAATGTCTATGTGTTTGTTGACCTCCCGCATGGGCAGAAGGTTATACAGGCCAAGTGGGTCTTTTGCAAGAAGGTGAATCCTGATGGCACACAGGATTGCTACAAGGCTGGCTTGATGGCCAAAGGGTTCTCAAAGGTTGATGGTGTAGATTTCACTGACACCTTTGCACCCGTCAGCCGCATGTTCACCCCTCGCACTCTGTTCTGGGTTGTTGCTCAACACAACTGGGAGCTCCACTTGATGGATGTGAACAATGTGTTCCTCCATAGCACCTTAGAGGAGGAGATCTACATTGTCCAGCCATCAGGATTCGAGGTTAGTGGCAAGGTCTGGCACTTGGGCAAAGCCTTGCATGGCTTGAAGCAGTCACCCAGGTGTTGGAACTTGGAGATAATTGGCACATTGACACGTGCCAGTTATGTGTAGAGTGACGTTGACCCATCCCTCTTTCTCGGGCAGACAGTTGAGAGCTTCAATACCATCCTGGTCTAGTTTGACGACCTCCTGATTGCATCTCATTCTGTGGAGGTCGTGAAGGAGGTCAAGGCACTCCTTCAAGTTGCCTAGAGGATGAACGACCTCGGTCATATAGATAATTATTTTGGGAAGGAGATCGTTTGTGATCGTTAGTAGTGGACACTGTTGATGCATAAGGCACCTTACGTCAATATTGTGGGGGAGAATTTTGCTGACCTCCTTGGTGAAGTTTCCAGAGCCTTTACCCCCATCACACCTGATGGGCAAGATGCTTTGAAGGTGGATGATCCAGCACAGTTGTGGGAGACAGTAGACGTGATCACGTACTTGCATCTGATTGGCTCTTTGATGTACTTGGCCACTACTACACGACCCTAAAGTGCCTTCACTGTCAACCTCCTTGCACAGTTTCCACAGTGTCCTCGGATGAGAGCCCTTCACATGACTATGCAAGTGGTGTGCTACGTGGTCTCCACACCACCCCTCGGACTTTGCTTTCGACGACAGTGTTTAACAGAAGTCGACGGCTACATAGACAGTGAGTGGGTGCGGAGTCCTCATGAGCGCAGTTGGACAGGCTATATGTTCCTGCCGGATGGCACCGTTATGTCATCGCGCAACGATGAGCAGGTATCTATCGCACATAACTCAAAATATTTGAGTATGTTGCTTGGGGGTCTTGGGTTGCTGTGGCGGTGTGGCTACAGTGTCTGTTTTGTGAGTTGCACAAGTTTGTGCCTTGCGTTCTTCTCCGTTGTGACAACAGGAATGCTCTTCTCATTTTAGAGAACTCTAGTGTATTTCATGTACGCACAAAGCAAATTGCTGTCGAGCATCACTTTGTGCATGATCTTGTGGAGAGACAAGTGATCTCCGTCATCTGGGTGAGCACAAACAAGTAGCGGGCTAACTTCCTGACCAAGGCACTTGCACGCGGAAAGTATGGTGGCCATTGTTGAAGATTTTCCCCTCTGTATGTCCCAATGCGACGTCGGGAGGTGCCGGCTAGCCACCAAAGAGAGGAAAACCCTTGCAGTCGGATCTTGCGGCTCAAGGATGGTTCGGATCCTAAAATAGAGAATTGTCCCTAAACGTTTATGTGTTGTTGAATCTGGTGAAATCAAACAAGTAACGAGAGAGATATGGGCTTCAAAAGTTGGGATGTGCGCGGTGGCTCTGGGGGCAGGCCGCAGTCCAACTAGCGGTGAATAACTGATCCAAACAAAGAACAAAAGTCCATATGGGGATTTTACTCCGAAAGGCTGCCGACACGTCTGGTAGATGATTTGCTAGATGTTAGTTGTGCAGTTTTGCTAGTGAGGGACTTGGCCAAAATCTTGGCTCGGAGCTCGAAACTCAGTAGTACGGCTTGGCACTCGGGGACTTTGTCAATATTCCGACTGCAGGTCCGTGAACAAGTTTCGAACCAAATCAAATCACATCACCAAACTTGATGATTAACTCATTGAAACAGACCATAAAGGCGTAAGGGGTACCGCCACTACGTGGAGGGGTATTTGCGTCTCCGAAATGGCATTTTGATGGGTCCTTGATGAGTAAAGGCGCCTCGATGGGCAACGTGGTGCACGCCGCCGGCTGAGCGGCTGGTTTGGGATGCCGCGCTTTGGCTGAAATAGCCGAGGCTACAGTGAGTCGAATCACACACGGTTTTGGTGCGTTGGAGAGCTCAGGACTTGCCTTAAAGATATCTAGATCATGTCTATGTTAAAAAAGTAGTAGAAAATTGTGTTACTCTCTTTGCAAAAGTGACTGTCTCAGAACTCCCTTCCACTCTCGGAAACATAGCGTGAGGCGATCAGAAAGCTCACGCTTTGACTCAGAACCCACGCCAAAATAGAGATCCGTGAACACCAACTACAGACCCGTCAGGGTACGTTGAAACTACCAACGCTTGGGGGCTGTTTCTTATAAAGGGTTATGGGCCCATGGCCCTGACCCATGTGCACATCACTCACGGCTTTTGCGGGGCATGGCACTGTCATTGGATCAAAATTGCCGTCAAACTCTTAGGTCTCGGAGAGGAAGACTCCAAAAATGGCATAAAAGGAGAAGTAGCCCATCGAGAGGTTTGCAGGTGGCCTTGGCTATGGAGGTGGCACTTTGAGCTACACCTTGCGCATAAGGGGCTGCTGGAGGTTATGAAGGGAATGAAAGTCCTCGATGAAGCAATGGCATTGGAAGCACAGAAGGAGGCCTTCAGAAAGAAGAACACATAGGCGCTCATGCTGGTGTCCGGGACGACTGAGTCGCAATAAGACTACTTCCAAGACTGCAAGCTGGCAGCCGAGGCTTAGCAAAAGCTCTGCACCATCCATAAATCTAAGGTGGTGGAAAACATTATTCTTATAATGAAGTGACTCCTGACGGTGATAAAGGAGGAGGGAGATGATGTCATCCCTGCCATGCAGCAGATTGAGTCAATCGCCTCGAAGTACAACAACGTGGTGTTAAAGATTGACATGCAGCTACAAACGATGGCCCTGTTGTGATGTGAGCTGTTTCCGTCCGTTTGTACAGCTTACTGTGACCACTCGGCCGTGTCCATGCTCGTGCAGATCCCTGATGCGGACCCAGCTGGGGCCGGAGCACTGATGGTTGGTGGATTCACCCGCCAGCAGCTACCAGGCGGCTGCCACGACGTCCCGGGAACTTGCTTAGGTACTCTGCAGTTTTTCTACGGATGCTAGAGTTTTCTCGGTGGACAGGCTCTTGAGGCCGATTTGCATGTTTTGCATTGTCCTTCCACAGATTGATGCCGGAATTGTGCGTGTGACCATTCGTAGCGTCCGGCTTGAGATTTTGCACGTCTAGGTTCAGACGGCGCAACATTCTGACATGTGTGCGCAGAGTTACGGCCAAAACCGTGGTTTTGGCCGGTTTTAGGATAGCTCTTGGACCGCCGCGTGCGACACCCGCTGTGCGCCGCGGTAGGTATTTATGCCATGGACTTGTCATTTGTCATCCCTCTCTGCAAATGCTTATGAAGCATTCAAACACTTTGCCTTGTGTCCCCTAGCCAAACCCTTGCCGTTACGTGCACGACTTGTGACTGTCGTCACCGTCTAACTAGGCACTGACGCCTGGTCAACGGGAGTGTGGCTAGGAAGCTTCTATGCATCTTCTTATGGTATCAGAGCAACAAGCCAGAGCTTGTTGTGTTGCACAGCAGAGATGCAGCAATCACAGCAGCAGTGAGCAGCAGCAGAGGCAACAGCACACAGCAGCAGCGAGAGGTCCTGGGAGGACCCACCAACCTGCGCCATTGTAGGCCGCAACACCTGCATGACGGAGGAGTCGTGCAGGAGGGGTGCAGCAGTGTAGCAGCGCGCCAGCGCAGCAGCGCCATAGCAGCTGTCCAGCAGCGCAGCAACAGTGCTGGCAGTTTTGACCACAACAACAGCAGCAGCAACATCGGCGGCGGCATCAGAAACATCAGCAACAGTAGCCGCCAAAGTGGCTTGAGGCCGTTGCCGTTAAGCTCGACGGCAGCAGCAGCAGCAGCAACAACAGCAGCATGCACCACCGCTGCCCCTGTCCATGCAACTTCCTAGAAGCCGCACGGACGTGGAGGAGCCGCAGACGAAAATCGCGTCAGCCACCACATCCCCGTCGGCACGAGCTTGCCCTGGCTTCAAACGAACGCCAGTTTCAGTGTTTGAGGGTGCGTTGGAAAGCTCTTCTCTCAAGCTCTCCAGAGCTACTATTCATGCTCAGTTTCGTGCTCTGTCGCCACCAGCAAAGACTGAAGTGCAACGCAGATTTGTTTTCTGCTGAAATTCGGGTAGAACAGGGAAAGTGACGTTTTGCCACTTTTTCAAACTTTTTGCGACTGAAAACTTCACCACCATGTTCAGCACATTTAGGAGCCTCTGTGGTCCAAATTTCACTTGATTTGGACAACCTTGAGGTTTTAGTGCTGAAAATTTTAAACTTCAGCACTTCGCCAAGTTTCTGGCCGTCAGCACCATACTTAGCCAAATTTTTGGCCGGACAGTAAAAAACTGCCAGCGTCTCAAATCGTCAAGAAAGGCTGTCAGTTTCTTGTTTGGAGCATTTTTTACGCTCGGCCCCATACTGAGGACCGCGATGGCGCCGGTCTGTGACAAGGACAAAGGACCCGCTGATCCCTCTTCCTCCTCTTCGGGTGTTGTGAGCCCGCGGTCGCAGTCGCGCATGATCGATGAGCTTCGTCGGTCGCAGGACAAGATGCACCAGCAGCATCAGAGGCAGTCCGACGCGTTGTAGGAGATCACCAAGTTACTACGGGGTCGTTCGATGGCTTCACAGTAGCCACCTGGAGAGTCTACTGGAGCTACACCATCCGCTCAGCAGTCTACAGCCTACACAGTGCGGTGGTCTCAGCATCGATCATCACAGGTGGACACCTGGGACGAGGAGGAGATTGAGGATGACTCATGCGAGCACAAGATTCATGTGCTTGAGGAGCGCATGTGTGAGTTATGTCTGGGATCACAGCCTCCCACTCCACCAGTTTCTCGCCGTTAGGATCAGACACATTGTTCAGCAGCGTTCACCTTTGGTGGTGTCTCCCTCACTGGTGGGCTCCCCATACCCCGCCCACCATTTCCTGAGCCTAAGGTCGCCCTCGCCACGGAGCGGCAACCGAAGGACTTTGAGACACCTCCACCCCGCTACGATAGTGACGAGGGCTTCGATTGCTGGGAGACCCTGTTTCTGGTGTGGGCCAATACTGAGGGTGTCTGGCCGTACTACCACAGCCAGTACCAGACCCGCGACGCTCACCAGGCCCAGACAGCAGCGAGAGCGATGCGGGGTCTCCTCTACGCGATGCCACAAGAGACTGTGATCGACTTCCGTCCTCTCCTCGGTCAGACCGGGACCGGGATTGGAGGAGATCCGCGTCAGGGCTGGGAGCTGGCCCTGACACTTCTCGATGCGGAGACCAATGCCACGAGGGTGGCACGAATACGTGAGTTTCACTCCCTCCGCCAGAGCCCCACAGAGCCCGCAGCTGACTACTGGAGGCGCGCGATGCGCCTTTACATGCGCCTTGGGACCGGTGGCGGGACGCAGTTGTGGGCGCTCGACACCATCATGATGGGGGCGCATTTGGACCACGTGAAGCTCATTACAGGCTTCAATTGTGTGGCTCTCTCTGAGTTGTCAGAGTCACTACAGCTGCTTCCTTGGGCCCATCGCTACTTCATCCAGGCCACATCGGCTCATGAGGCTGCCGTCGCTCATCAGCAGAGTCCACTGGTTGCAATAGTGACTGCGACGCCTCCTACTCCTCTCTCCCTACTCACCAGTCCCACCTTGACCACCTCCTCCTCCTCCTCCTCTACTCCGAGCGGCCACACTCAAAGCATTGTAGCGGCCGCACAGGGAAAGAAGGGGAAGAAGCGATGCAGAAAGGGACAGCAGCAGAAGCATCAGCCGGCGAGTAGTGGCAGTGGACGTTATGTCCACTGCTACAACTATGGAGGCGCTCACCGCTACACAGAGTGTGAGCAGCCACTTGACTGGACTCGAATCATGCGCGGCCTCCAGGCGGTTCACGCACAGCGGAATTCCTCGAGCGACACACGGACTGGGCACGCCGCGACCACGAGTGCTGCAGACGCACCCATTTCATCAGGCGGCAGCAGTGAGGTGGACCCTCGGGATCGCATGATCGCAGAGCTTCGTCAGCTGTTGGCGCTTTGTACTCAGGGAGGTGCGAGTGTGTTGTCACAGCCGAGTGGTCCCGACATAGCTTGTCTTACTGCGTCTGTTGCTCGTGATGATGCTTGTGGTGGAGCTATGGTGGCTTGCGATGAGGATTCACCTGACAGTATCGATTGGCTTGTCGAGTCACAGATCCGTGTTGTCCGTCGTTGTTTCGAGACCTCTGTTGAGCACCCAGCAGATGCAGAGTGTTCTGTGGCACGTTGCTCAGTGTCGACGACTGGTCGTGAGCCAAGTGGCACCTGGATTATTGACTCTGGGGCCACTCATCACATGACCTGTCGTCGTAGTGACTTTGTTGTGCTGGGTCCCGTTGCGTTTGCTTGGTCTGTTCGCACACGGTCTGGTCAATCGTTGCCTGTACAGGGAGTTGGGGTTGTGCGGTTCGATGGTCCGTCTGGCCCCTTGTACATTTCTGATGTGCTCTTTGTCCCTGCTCTTGAGCTCAGCCTGCTCTATGTTCGTGCATGCACCAGGATGGGCCTCACTGTTGAGCACTTTGCTGAATCTGCCACAGTAACTGCTCTTGACACACGTGTCGTTGTGCTTTGTGCCTCTGTTGTTGATGACTTGTATCGTGTGTCTCATTGCACTCCCTCTGCTTCTCCTTCCCCTCCCTCTTCTACGCGAGTGTTTGTCACTGGTGTTCTCTCCCCGGAACACCAGCGCTTGTTACACTGTCGCCTCTGCCATGTGAGCTCGGACACTGTGTCCAAGCGCATTCGTACTCAGCCAGCCCTCGGTCTTGACACAGCTTCTTTTGAGAAGCCGCCCAAGACCTACTGTCTTTTATGTACCTAGGGTAAGATGCATCGCTGCTCTTACCCTGACTCCTCCTCTCGGGCACTACGCCCACTTGAGTTGGTTCACTCGGACATTCTCGGCCCTCTCCCAGTCGAGTCCCTCTCTGATCGGGATCGATACGTTCTCACCCTGACTTATGACTTCACGCGGATGCGGTGGGTCTAGAGCCTGCGCCACAAGAGCGATGCCGCATTTGCAGTCCGTCTGTGGCTTGTGATGGCTGAGCGTCAGTCTTGTCACACTCCGCGCACATTCTATTCAGATCATGGTGGCGAGTTCTTGGGCGAGATGGATGCCTACTTTGCCGAGCACGGTATCTTTCACCAGCTCTCTACCCCTGTTACACCACAGCAGAACGGTGTGTCTGAGCGTTGGAACCGCACCATGGAGGATGCGGTTCGCGTTATGCGGTCTGAGTGCGGTCTACTGGAGTCCTTTGCCTTTGAGGGCTTCTCTTACATGACGTGGGTCTGGAACCGCTTGCCGCATGGTCCGCTTCCAGACCATGTCACGCCGTATGAGCCGTGGTTCGGCCATCGCTCTGATCTCTGTCTCGCTCGCGTTTGGGGGTCTCTCACATGTGTCTGGCACACCGAGGACTAGCAGGGTTCTAAGGTCTCACCTCGGGGACGCATGTGTGCCTTCCTCGGCATCTCCCCCCGGTCGAAGGCCTGGCGGTTTTGGGACCCTGCTCGCCATCGCATTGTCGAGTCTTGAGATGCTCTCTTCTTTGAGACTCTCACCTACCGCGACTTGTCCAGCATTCGGTCACTGGCCGCCGACNGCCGTATGAGCCGTGGTTCGGCCATCGCTCTGATCTCTGTCTCGCTCGCGTTTGGGGGTCTCTCACATGTGTCTGGCACACCGAGGACTAGCAGGGTTCTAAGGTCTCACCTCGGGGACGCATGTGTGCCTTCCTCGGCATCTCCCCCCGGTCGAAGGCCTGGCGGTTTTGGGACCCTGCTCGCCATCGCATTGTCGAGTCTTGAGATGCTCTCTTCTTTGAGACTCTCACCTACCACGACTTGTCCAACATTCTGTTGCTGTCCGCCGACCACGTTCCTACCTGTGTGGTTTCCTCACGGATGGGGGAGACTAGTCCTGCGGATGGGTCCGGCTGGGCTTCCTCACCTGCTGACTAGCTGAGACCTGGCTGCTGACAATCCGGCCATCGTGGCTCTGGGTCCAGTAGCCTCATCCATACCATCCCACACATCTGCTCCTGTGCCACTTCCTTACTCCACACCGGATCCCGTGCGGGCTCCAGTTACCTCTGACACACCTGATCCCGTACGAGCGTCAGTTCCCTCTGGCATACCTGACCCTGTGTCGGTGTCAGACCCTTCTGGCACACCCGATCCCGTACTGGTGTCAATGCCGGACCCCCTGGTAAACCTGACCCCTTACCAGTGTCAGTCACCTCTGTCACACCCACTCCCGTGCATCCACCCATGCCTCCTACGACTCTGGCACAGTAGCCTTCCCTGTAGCCTGAGGCGAGCGCTGCGTCGAGGTACTCCCACGAGCCTGGCGGTCGCCTGCGACCATTACCCTTTAGAGCTCAGCGGACTGCTGACCCTGTGCCCAGAAGACCGACTCGTAGTGTTCAGAGTGGCGAGCCTGGCACGAAGGCCCTTGGCCTCAGTGTCCAGGCAGACTACAGCGAGATTCACCGAGCATGTCATGTCGGCCACAAGTTGGTCTCTTGAGAGTTCTTGGTTGCTTGCGACGCCGCAACCGACCTTGTCACGGTCAGACCGAGTCCATAGGCGTGTGTCTTAGCCACCCGGAGCGCTCCCTCCACCATGCCTGATCCAGGCACGTTGAAGGAGGCACTCTCAGCTCACGATGCAGACCTGTGGCATGCTGCTTGTGAGGATGAGCTGAGAGCCATCCGTGAGCACGATGTCTATGAACTTGTCGACCTCCCGCCTGGGCCGAGGGCTGTACAGGCCAAGTGGGTCTTTCGCAAGAAGGTGAAGCCTGATGGCACACTGGATTGCTACAAGGCTCGCTTGACGGCCAAGGGATTCTCGCAGGTTGAGGGAGTGGATTTCACTGAGACCTTTGCACCGGTTGGCCGCATGACCACGGCTCGCGCTCTGTTCGGGGTTGTTGCTCACCACGAATGGGAGCTGCAACAGATGGACGTGAACAACGCGTTCCTCCATGGCGCCTTAGAGGAGGAGATCTACATGGTCCAGCCACCTGGGTTCGAGGTCGATGACAAGGTCTAGCGCTTGCGCAAGGCCTTGTACGGCCTAAAACAGTCACCCAGGTGCTGGAACTTGGAGATCATTCGTACACTGACACGTGCCGGTTATGTACAGAGTGATGCTGACCCGTCCCTCTTTCTCAGACGGACAGCTGACAGCTTCACTGCCATCCTGGTCTACGTGGACGACCTCATGATTGCGTCGCCTTCTATGGAGGCCGTGAAGGAGGCCAAGGCAGTTCTCCAAGCTGCCTACAGGATGAAGGACCTTGGTCCTATAGTTGTGTTTCTTGGGATGGAGATCGTGCGTGATCGCCAGCGACGGACACTCTTGTTACACCAGGCACGTTACGCCCATGTTGTGGGGGAGCGGTTTGCTCACCTCTTGGGTGTAGTTCCTACAACCTCGACCCCCATCACACCTGCCGGGTAGGATGCTCTGAAGGTGGATGATCCCCCAGTCCTAGGGGAGACAGTGGACGTGACCCTGTACTTGCGTCTGATTGGCTCCTTGATGTACTTGGCCAATACCACACGACCCGACATTACCTTTGCCGTCAACCTCCTTGCACAGTTTTCATAGTGTCCTCGGGCGAGAGCCCTTCATGCTGTTGTGCGAGTGGTGCGGTACGTGGTGTCCACACCGTACCTCGGACCTTGCTTTTGACGGCAGTGTTCGGTAGTAGTCGGCGGGTACACAGACAGCGACTGGGCGTGGAGTCCTGATGGGCGCAACCGGACAGGCTACGTATTCTTGCTTGGTGGCACCGTTGTGTCGTGGCGTAGTGGCAAGCAGGGTTGTATCGCACGTAGCTCATCAGAGGCTAAGTATGTTGCTCTGGGGGCTGGGGCTGTTGAGACGGTGTGGCTGCAACGTCTGTTTCGTGAGTTGCGTCAATCTGTGCCCTGCGTTGTTCTACGCTGTGACAACCAGAGTGCTCTTGCCATCGCAGACAACTCTGGTGTGTTTCATGCACGCACAAAGCACATTGCTGTTGAGCATCACCTTGTGCGTGATCTTGTGGAGCGACAGGTGATCTCTGTCATCTGGGTCGGCACAACCATGCAGCGGGCTGACTTCTTGACCAAGGCGCTTGCGCGTGGAAAGTACTTGGTGGCCATTCGTTGTGTCGAGCTACACGTTGCCTGAGAGTGGCTGAGAGTAGGTGTGTGAGCATGTACTGTTGTACATCTAGTTGTGCACATGTGTCAATTTTGCATGCATATGGACATGCGTACAATTGGGTCATGGGGGAGTGTTGTGATGTGAGCTGTTACCGTCCGTTTGAATAGCTTAATGTGACCACTCGGCCGTGTCCATGCTCGTGCAGATCCCTGATGCGGACCCAGCTGGCGCCGGAGCACTGATGGTTGGTAGATTCACCCGCAAGCAGCTACCGGGCGGCTGCCATGACGTCCCGGGTGCTTGCTGGGGTACTCTGCAGTTTTTCTGCAGACGCTAGAGTTTTCTCGGTGGACAGGCTCTTGAGGCTGATTTGCATGTTTTGCATTGTCCTTCCACAGATTGATGCCGGACTTGTGCGTGTGACCAGTCGTAGCGTCCGGCTCGAGATTCTGCACGTCTAGGTTCAGACAGCGTAGCATTCTGACATGTGTGCACAGAGTTACGGCCAAAATAGTGGTTTTGGGCCGGTTTTAGGACAGCTCTTGGACCGCCGCGTGCGACACCCGCTGTGTGCCGCGGCAGGTATTTATGCCATGGACCTATCATTTTTCATCCCTCTCTGCAAATGCTTATGAAGCATTCAGACACTTTGTCTTGTGTCCCCTAGCCAAACCCTTGCTGTTACGTGCACGACTTGTGACTGTCGTCACCGTCTAACTAGGCACTGACGCCTGGTCAACGGGAGTGTGGCTAGGAAGCTTCTATGCATCTTCTTATGGTATCAGAGCAACAAGCCAGAGCTTGTTGTGCTGCACAGCAGAGATGCAGCAATCGCAGCAACAGTGAGCAGCAGCAGAGGCAACAGCACACAACAGCAGTGAGAGGTCCTGGAAGGACCCACCAACCTGCGCCATTGCAAGACGTAGGCTGCAACACCTGCATGACGGAGTCGTGCAGGAGGGGTGCAGCAGTGTAGCAGCACGCCAGCGCAGCAGCGCCATAGCAGCTGTCCAGCATCGCAGCAATAGTGCTAGCAGTTTTGACCACAGCAGCAGCAGCAACAACATCGGCGGCGGCATCAGAAACATCAGCAACAGTAGCCGCCAAAGTGGCTTGAGGCCGTTGCCGTCAAGCTCGACGGCAGCAGCAGCAGCAGCAACAACAGCAGCGTGCGCCACCGCTGCCCCTGTCCGTGCAACTTCCTAGAAGCCGTACGGAGGTGGAGGAGCCGCAGACGAAAATCGTGTCAGCCACCACCTCCCCGTCGGCACGAGCTTGCCCTGGCTTCAAACCAACGCCGTTTTCAGTGTTTGAGGGTGCGTTGGAAAGCTCTTCTCTCAAGCTCTCCAGAGCTACTATTCACGCTCAGTTTCGTGCTCTGTCGCCACCAGCAAAGACTGAAGTGCAATGCAGATTTGTTTTCTGCTAAAATTCGGGCAGAACAGGGAAAGTGACGTTTTGCCACTTTTTCAAACTTTTTGCGACCGAATATTTCACCACCATGTTCAGCACATTCAGGAGCCTCTGTGGTCCAAATTTCGCTTGCTTTGGACAACCTTGATTTTTTAGTGCTGAAAATTTTCAATTTCAGCACTGAATTTCTGGCCGTCAGCACCATACTTAGCCAATTTTTTGGCCAGACAGTAAAAAATTTCCAGCGTCTGAAATCCTCAAGAAACGTTGTCAGTTTCTTGTTTGGAGCATTTTTGACGCTCGGCCCCATACTGAGGACCGCGATGGCGCCGGTCCGTGACAAGGACAAAGGACCCGCTGATCCTTCTTCCTCCTCTTCGGGCGTTGTGAGCCCGCGGTCGCAGTCGCGCATGATCGATGAGCTTCGTCGGTCGCAGGACGAGATGCGCCAGCAGCAGCAGAGGCAGTCCGACGCGTTGCAGGAGATCACGGAGTTACTACGGGGTCGTTCGATGGCTTCACAGTAGCCACCTGGAGAGTCTACTGGAGCTACACCATCTGCTTAGCAGTCTACACCCTACACAGTGCGACGGTCTCAGCATCGATCATCACAAAGGTGCCAAAGGCAAGACTCTCCTCAGTGGCATTGGAAACCACTACCTCAAGAAGGCCAACCGGCGATGCCTTGACTCAGGGGCGGAGGAGCATACCCAGGTCGAGAAGGTTCGGTTCATCAACTACACCAAGTCCAACAAGTCCATTGTGGTCGCGAACGACAAAGTCAAGCCGGTGGCTGGCCAAGGAGATGTGGAAGTCGAGTTGGTGGTTGGTGGAAAGCAGATGCAGCGCATCATCAATGACATGTAGCACGTACCTGGCTTGGATGACATTCTAAGTGTCAGCCACCTGACCGACAAGGGGTACAAGGTGCTCTCCAGGAGAAAGGGGGCAATCGTGCGGAAAGATGATGGCGGTGAGCATGTGCTAGAGGCTAACCGCAAGAGAGGCCTCTGCATTGTGGAGACTAAGGTGATCCTCGCTGCGACGTATTGAGCAGATTTTCAAGAATGCACCGTCAACCTGTACAAAGGAGGGGGAGCTGATGTGGAGCTCTCGCA
Organism: Penium margaritaceum; assembly: GCA_023375785.1. NCBI lineage: Eukaryota > Viridiplantae > Streptophyta > Zygnematophyceae > Desmidiales > Peniaceae > Penium > Penium margaritaceum. The sequence continues at coordinate 154,474 of SZWC01004288.1, forward strand.
CCAACGACTAGGAAATTGCTCACCCACAGTCTTGAAGGAGATGTCAAAGCGCAAGCTAGTACGCGGCCTCATCATCGACGGTGCGGAAGAGGCAACAGATATAGCAAAGCACAAATGCTACGAGCCTTGCATTTTGGGCAAGGCGCGGCACAAACCATTCAACAAGAACGTGAATGATGCCTCGAACCTGGTGGAGGCCATGCACAGCAACGTGTGTGGACCATTCAAGATGTCGTGAAATAGCGGTGCACATTACTTTGTCACCTTCATTGATGAATACAATAGAAAAATCTATGTATACTTCCTGAAACGGAAATGTGTTATCCTGGACTGGTTGAAGGAGTATGACGCCGCGGTGGAGAAGCAGACTGACCGGAAGGTCAGATCGTTACGAAGAGACAAAGGAGAGTACGTGGGCTTTAGCAGGTTGATGAAGTAGCAGGGCATAAAATGGGTATAAACTACGCTGTTTTTGTATCAATCACATGGCGTGGCAGAGTGGACAAAATAAATGGTGCTGAACACGGTACATATCATGTTGGTGGATGCGGAACTGCCGCGGAGGTTTTGGACGGAAGCTATACGTACGGCAAACTACACCATCAACCTCAATCCTACAGCGGTGCTGAAGGAGAAGAGTGGTTCGAAGATGCCGCAAGAGGTTTGGAGTGGGCGCAAGCCAAGTGTGGTACACCTGAAAGTGTTGGGATGTAAGGTGCACGCAATGGTGGAGGCTGCGCAACGGCGCAACAACAAGCTAGAGCCGCGGGCAAAGTCATATCTCTTCCTTGGCTATGAGAGCTTGCATAAGGCGTACTGGCTGTATGACATGCATAAGGAGGAGGCAATCCATAGCCAAGACGTCGATTTTGGTGAGCAACAGAGCTACATTGGCAGTAACTACGTGGGCATGGTGGATTCTCTAAAGACGGTGGATTGGTTCTAGCTGCTTGACCACAAGGAGCCGGGGGACGCCAAAGTTGAAGATGCGTCATCAGAGGGTGACGGTGCACTAGCAGTGGCAGCCAACGTAGAGGAATCTGATGAAGATCAAGCACATAAGGATCTAGTGGAAGGATCCGGCGGATGACGCACCAAGAGTGCTAAGACACACACTCCTAGCTGGGTACGCATCGGGAGTCAGTGGAAAACCCATTGGATGTGCCACCCATTCGGGCAACGTTTCACCGGAGCGGAAAAGATGGTCGGGGGGCCGTCCGGTCAGTGATTCACCCAAGGATGCAGAGTCAAAGGGTTTGTAGCAGAGCGACAATGCGCCATCAAAACCACCACACCGTTATGGGAGGCAGCGAAATGCAAGGAAGCGCTTCGACGCAGGCACCGGTCAATGGATCGGCATGACGTGGTGCATGCCGGCTGTACCCATTGAGCTGACAAATATGTAGGTGGTGCTCATGCGGCCCAAAGGAGATCAATGGGATGCAGCCATCAAACCAGAGCTGGCGTCCATCACAGAAAATGACACGTGGGCACTGGTTGACAGGCAGATAGTTGGCAAGGTCATCGGCTCAAATTGGGTCTTCAAGACCAATTTCACCGAGGAAGGTGTGGTTCACAAATACAAGGCATGGCTGGTGGCAAAGGAGTATTCGCAGCGTAAGGACGAGCACTACGATAAGACGTTTAGTTCCGTTGCCATATTCACAAGCATCCAGGTGATCCTTGCGGTGGCAGCCGGGAAGGACATGGAGCTCCACCAAATGGACTTGAAGACGACCTTCCTCAATGGTACCATAGATAAAGAGATCTACATGGATGTGCTCGAGGGGGTAGATGCGCTGGACGGTAAGGTGTGCAATCTACGAAAGTCCTACGGGCTAAACAATCGTTTAGATGCAGGTACAAATAGATGGACAACATCATGGCACAACGGCTTCAAGCGTTGTGAATCGGATCACAGCGTGTATGTGCAGTGTGACAAGCAGCTCCACTAGATCGTCGCACTTTACATGGGAAACCTGATTTTGTGCTTGAAAAACTTGTTGAACCTACAGCGACTGAAAGACAAGTTGAGCAGCAGATTCGAGATGTTATACATGGGGTAGCTGGAGTACTACTTCAAGGTGAGCATCACGCGGAACCCGAGGGCGCGCACACTTGATCTGGACCAGGGAAAACATGTGGTCAAGTTCATGAGGCGGTATGATATGGAGGACTGCAAACCAATTGGTTGTCCTGTCTCCACGACCTGTGAGCTGAGTGTGGAAACTACGTCAAAGACAAAAGAAGAGCGGGAGGATATGACAGGGATTCCCAACAAATCAATGATGCGCAGCCTTATGTACGCCATGGTGGTGATTTGATTGGACTGGGCCTACGCGGTGGGCCAACTGAGAAGGTAAGTGGTAGATCCATTGCCACTAAACTGGCATGCGGTCAAGCACATCCTCTGCTACGTGTAGGTGATGTTGCATGCGTGCTTGAGATTCGACAGCAAGGGGCGAGCGGACCCCTTCCGTCTGGTTTGCTACACTGATGCAGACTATAGTGGCGATGTGGACGAGCAAAAGTCCTCATCTGGCTACGTGTGCTTCCTTGCTGATGCAACGGTCTCGTGGTGCAGCAGAAAGCAGGAGTGCGTCACCACCTCCAAAGTGGTAGCAGATTACATCGTGCTGGCCATAGAGGTGAAGGAAGTGGTGTGGCTCCGCAGGTTGCTGGGAGAGCTGGGAGTGCCGCAACAAGAGCCTAGAGTGGTGCAAGAGGACAACACCGGCTCAATCTCGCTGACCAATAACCTGACGTAGCACAAGATGACGCACGTTGACACATCAACATGCGTCATCACTACGCATGGGAAATGGTTGAAAAGGGGCAGGTGGTGCTGCATCACTGCAGCACACATAACGTGCTTGTGGATTGGTTGACGAAAGCACACCCCGTGGACCGGCACGCAATGAGTGTGGCCGGGCTTGGGATGACCAGCTATGATGTCTCGAGGGCGCAATGGAAGATGAGTGAGTGTAAGCAAGAGCAGCGGGCATGGCAGGTGCAAGAGGGAGAATGTTGAAGATTTGCCCCTCTGCATGCACAAGTGCGGCACCGGGTGGCACCGGCGAGCCGCCAGAGAGAGGAAAATCCTCATAGTTAGATCTAACTACTCAAGCATGGCTTAGATCCTAAAATGGATGATTGACTCTAAAAGCTGGCAAGTCGCTGAATCCGGTCAAAGTTATTTCACCGGAATCGGACAAGTAACAAGGGTGATATGGGCTTCCAAAGTTGGAGTGTGCGCTGCGGCTCTTGGAGTCAGTTGTGGTTCGACTTCCAATAAATAATGGACCGGAACGAGTAACAAAATTGCATCTGGGGATTTTGCTCCAGAAGGCTGCCGAGGCGTCTGACGGATGATTTGCTGGATGTCAATATTGCAATTTTGAAACAGAGGGACTTGGCCAAAATCCTGGCTCGATGCCCGAAACCCAGTAGTAGAGTTTGTTACTTGGGGACTTCGTCAAAATTCCATCTGCAGGTCCGCTAACAGGTTCCGAACCACATCAATCCCCATCACCAAACTTGATGATTAACTCATCCAAACGGACACCAAATGTGCGAGGGACAGCACCACTATGTGTAGGTACATCTAAGCCTACGGAATGGCATTTTGATGGGTCCTTGATGTGTGAGGGTGCCTCGACGGGCGACGTGGTGCGCATCGCTGACTGAGCGGCTGGTTTGGGTTGTCACACTTTGGCTGATGTAGCAGAAGCTACGGTGATCCTAATCGCGCACATTTTGGTGCGTTGGAGAGCTCATGACGTGCCTCACAGATGTTAAGGTCATTTCCATGTTAAAAAACAAATGCAAAATTGCATTACTCCCTTTGAAAAAGTGACTGTTTCACAACTCCCTTCCACTCCCAGAAACATAGCGTGAGGCGACCAGAAAGCTCACCCTTAGGCTAAGAAAACACGCCAAACCAGAAAGCTATGAACACCATGTGCAAACCCGTCGGGGCACGTTGGAACTACCACCACCCGGGGGCCANCCCCCCCCCCCCCCCCCCCCTCTTTTTTTTTTCGGGCTTCGCCCCTTGCCTGAGAGTGGCTCGAAGTACGGTGTGTGAGCGTGGATTGTTGAGCATGTTGTTGTGCACTCGTGTCAGTTCTGCACGTGTATGGATATGCGTACCATTGGTTCATGGGGGAGTGTTTTCATGTGAGTTGTCTTAGAGGCTTTGGGTCAGTTTTAGGACAAACTGACATTACCGCGTGCGTCACCTGCTGTGCGCCGTGTCAGGTATTCATATTGTGTACTTGTGAGTTTTCATCTCTCTCTGGATTACTATTGTATTGAAGCTTTTGAGACTTTGAGTGTCTCCCTAGCGTAACCCTTGCTGTTTCTTGCACCTTCTTGCTTGCTAGTGCACCAGCTAACTAGTGTAGCCACATCAGCTATAGTGTAGCCACATCAGCTACCAAAAACAATGGTGCACAATACAGCACCGTTTGTCGCTATCACAAATGTTGGTATCTTCCCTGTGAAATGACAACCACATCTGGTCAAAACTTTTGCCAACTTGGGCTGTGCTTTACAGACAGCTACAAGTTCAATGGAGTGCAAAACTTTCCCCCACCCCCTCCCCCAGCCTTATTAGAAGCCCTCATTTACTCCATCAATATTTTTCATCACACCAATGTTTTTTGTTGAGAGATACCATCAAAGTTTAAAATGGAAACATATGGACAATGACCTTGTACCTCAATGTTGGTTTATGGGCTACAGACATGTTGTGACGTCTGGCCTTGCTACACACGCTCACCACACTAATGCAAGTGATTGAAGTAGGAGATGCAATGTACCTGTCACAACTTTTTGTAGAACGACAGCGTGTTGGTGTACAAGAGGATGAGATCCAGGTCCACCCAGAGGTGTGTGGCACTCACTTTACCTCAACGAGCCTGCACTCATTTCATTTTGAACTTGAGGCTCACTAGTGGTCCTGGTTTGGGGGGGTGGGTAGGAGCCCGGTTGCCTCTCCCAAACTATATGTTGTCGGTGGGGTAGTCGGCAGCTCACGAGCACAATTTCATCCAAAACAAAATCAGGACTGATGGAGATTGGTTCCATGCTCCGCATGGGTGGTGAGCAAGGGCAAGCTCGCCACTTGCCCGCTAGTCACCTCACCCTTGTCACTTAACACTTCTGTGTCTCTTCCCTTGTGACTCGCATCTTTGTGTGGTCAAAACCCTATCTATGGCATCTCACCTCTCTTGGTTCTCCATGCATCCGCATCCTACCCTTTCTCACACACACTAGGCTGTACTATTCAATGGCATCAGAGCAGTGTGAGAGAAGGAGTCGTTGTCGAGATTGAGCGAACCATTCTGGCCATAGGGCAACAACTCGCCGCTGCCCCTCCGCTTCCATCGCCCTACTTTGGCACCTATTGAGATTTAGCAGCCAACGATCGTTCTCGGCCCCTCCTCATCTCAAGGGTGTGGGACACCTCTGGACTACGGCTCTCCCACAGGATACAAGCCCCTCAATGTCGCTGTGACCTCACATTGGCGACAGCAGCGACTTGGCACATCCTGCGCCAGTCAACGACAGCAGTCTGTTGCCACATTTTACGCCATCAGTGTCAACAGTACCCTCCTGTGGCTCTAGTAGAAGAAGCAACACCAGAAGCAGCAGTCGCAGCAGCTGCAGAAAAAATGGCCACAGGGCATTTGGTTTTGACAAAAGTTGCACCTGCAACCAACCGCCGCAGCAGGGGCAGGGTAGCCGCAGGATTTGAGCAGCAGCCACAACCAATGCTTGTGTAGTTACAACTGCTATTGTGGCTGCACTAACGTCTACAACAAGCACAGATAGAGTAGTGAAGACAGCCACTACTGCATCTCCAACCCTAATGGAGGCATCGATTGCAGCATCCGCAACAACCACAATAGGTGCCAGGTTGGGGCAGTGGCTGTAATTGGACATAGATTCTCCCTAGTAGAGACATCTATAGCAGTAGCCACCACGGCACCTACGGCTTGTAGTAGCAGTAGTGCTGGCCACAACAGCTATAGTAATCGCAACATCAGTTGCTGTAGGGTTGCGGATTCTGCTAGAGCTCCACCCGAAAACACTGCAGAAGAGGCAGTTGTAGCAGCAGTGATCATTGGGTTGTGTCTTTAACCATAAACACACCCACAATTGCCACATCAGAGGCAGCTATAGCATTATCAACGAAACCACCTGCAGCCCTAGCAGCAGTAGACGTGGTGATTGTCGTGGTGGTGATCCAGCCGCCAGGCTGGCGCAGCGTGACGTCCCTGTCCCGCTGTCCCTTCGTGAGTATTTCGAGGGGAGAACGGGGCACTGCCACCTGCGTTGTTACATAGGCATGCGCAGCGACCGGGAATCCGAATCTGCCTCACCATCGTCAGCGCTGGCAAGCCGTCAACAACCTGTANGGGGGGGGGGGGGGGGGGGGGGGGGGTCAACAGCTGCACACATCTCCAGAGCTTGACATCAGTGCTATCCAGCTCTACACTGTTCACATAGGTTGGTATTCTCCTGAGAGTGTTTACACACACAACTTTTGTTTTCATTGACGTTGTTGCAACTGTAACCGCCACCTTTGGAACTGCTCCTAGAGTCTTGTGCACACCCGTTGCAACATCTGCTAAACGCGCAACAGAGGCCTACACAGAGGCAGCTGTTGTCATTGGTCCCATTGTTATAACCGCTACAGACATAGGCACACAGATCTTTACTGCAGCCTGTGCCGTTGTATCCACAACAGTGTCAGTTGCATCTGCTACTACAACAGCTGCATCCTCCATCCGCACCTCTAAAATAGAAGCTGTCACCACCTCCACATCAGCTCCATCTGCGGCATCCAGTCTTGCCACAGTGGCCGTCTCCTTTGTAGCCGTCTTTACCACCCTAGGTACAGCCTTCATCACCGGGGCTCTTGCTCTGGTAGTCCCCGCTGCTTCTACCATCTCCGTTCTCTCTACCGCCGCAGCAGCTGCAGATCTTCCTCTCCTTGGATTCCTCCGCAACCCATCTCCCTTTGCCACCTCTTAATCTACTCCCCTCCTCGTAGTGCTTGTCTGTCCTCTTTCCTTGCTTTCATGCGGTGGCTTGTTTTGTTTGACTCGAGGTGGGCTGTCTTGCATCTTTCTCATCTGGTCAAAGACAACCCATTTTTCCCACGCCCAATAGAGCTAGGGAAACTGTGTCAAAAAAATTCCGGCAGTGCCCAATTGTCCTCACCATGCTCAGTGATAATGAGTCAGTCATTTTTCTTTTTTTTTGTGTTTTTGAGATGGTCCACGCAGAAAATCCCTCCCACCGGGCTCCCTTCCGGATAATGAGTCAGTCATTGCGTCTCTTCAGCGCCAGCTGGCCCTCTCTCGCGAGGCTCAACAGGAGGTTGAATACTGCCTTAAGCTAGTAGAGGACAACCATGCTGTATTTGCACATGAGGTTCCTGCTATGGTGTTGTGTTGCCTGCCCGCTGCATCCGCTGTCCCACCTGTTGACGCTAATGCAATCCCAATGCTCACATGTCTTCCACGCAGTCTGCCTCTAGCACCTCTACTGCTACAGACTCTGGCACCCTCGTTGCGTTCACCTCCTCTTTTGCACAATGCCAGCAGGATTTCTTCTCCCAGCCACCTCCAGTCACTCCTGGACTTGTTGTCTCTT
>SZWC01004289.1:34280-89908 GCA_023375785.1 Penium margaritaceum
ATAGACATAGATATAGATATAGATATAGATATAGATGTAGATATAGATATAGATATAGATATAGATATAGATATTGATATAGATATAGATATAGATAAAGATATAGATTTATTCATAGATGTAAATATAGATATAGATGTAGATATATATAGATATAGATATAGATGTAGATATTCATACAATTAGATATAGATATAGATGTTTATATAGATATAGATGTAGATATACATCTAGATATAGATGAATTCATAATTATAGACATACATTTAGATATAGATGTAGCAATTTAAACACTAGCTTATGAAAACGATTTGTTTTCTTACCTCATAAAATAGCACTACATACTTTAAGTTACTGGCCCAATATCATGATGTAAAACCATGTTCATCTGTAAGGGGCGTGAAAGCAAAGTTCTTTAAACAGCCACATTTTTAGTAATAACATGTATTCAATATTTAAGCTTTGGTATCAAAATGTTAATGAATTTTCTAGAGTTTCTTAAAATAGTGAGAAGTAACAAAAGAATCACCTTTTGTTCAACAATCATACACATTGTGACCACCAGAAGAGGAAGCTTCCTACAAGTCAACTACCACCTCCACCTTGCTTTCGATAAACTTCCATGTAATGAAATACGTGTGAGTTGATTTTCATTAATCTCACCTTTGTTAATCCCATGGGAAGCTTTGATTTTTACGGTACTTCGTTGAGTTGTAAGAATGCTAGGTCATCATGCCTTCCTGTCCTGATCACTGATGTTGCCATACTTGTACATTAAGGGAATCAATCAATATGTATGTATAACTGGCCATAGATCAACCAATGATTAAGTTGATATCATGCAAGCCCTTGGATTAAGTTGACTGTTGTTTGCCTTGCCGTTAGCAAGCCCACTTCACATGAGTGCTTGTGCAGGAATTATGAGATTCTTGCTTCAACAAACATTTCTTCTCATCATGCGCATCCTTTTCCACAAGAAAATTACAAAGTGTTGCCTTTAGACACTTTTAACTATAAAGAATGGTCCTTACAAAGTTATTGGTACTTTGGTTACTCTAGGCATTAGTAACAAAGGCTCTTAGATATATATACTAAACTAAAGTGTGGTTCGATTAACCTTTGATCAGATTCTATGTGAAAGTAGTGACAAAATCAAGAAACCATGGCATCACTCCTCAACTTTAAGCTTGGCGCTAGGATCTTAGTCTAACATGGCAATGCTACTTGGGATAAGGAGGGTAAGGAATTTTGTTCTACTTCCATTTCCTATGATAACTTCATTCCTTTATGGTACAGTTTCCATTAACGATTGGGATTAAACAACCATTCGCCCTCCCTCTTTTCACCTTTCACAGGTCTTGCGTTTGGGTTCCATAGTAAGTTGTAAAATGGCATTGATTTGTTAAATAACCATCAGAACAAGTGGTTTTGCAGAAGGAAACGATATGTAGACCACCATTGGGCATCTGATCTTCAAATTGATGGGTGCATTTTAATGCAATTCAAACAATATAACTTTAAAATAGAAGGTTTTTACTATCCCACTAAGCATTGCCAAATCAATGAAGTGTGTAAGGGCTCTTCAACCATCCTTCTTTGAGGAGCCAAGAGCTCATTTGTTGAGTTCAGGTAGGAATATGGGCAAAAAGCTAAACTTTTGCAAATAACAAGTGCTGCCCCACACGCTACAATGTGAACAAGAGGGAAGCCACATTGTCTCATTTGAAGGCACTTATCTCACTGAAGGAGCCGATACGTTTCACGATGTATAGCACATATGCGTTTTAAGGGGGGAGAGGGGATAATCTCCCCTATACCATTTTCCTTCTTACATGGGTCAAGATTACATAAGGGAAGAGTGGGGACAACCTCCCCTTCATCCCTCCCCCTTCTCACAAGTGTCAACAACCCATTGGGGCATGAACCAAGGCTCTCTCCCTTCTCCAATTACCCTGCCCTTTCACATGAGTTGATCACCCATAAGGAGGAAGAGGGGATTACCTTACCTTTTCCCCTCCCCCCTTCACACGTTTCTTGACATCCAGTGGTGAAGAGAGAGGGGATAATCTCCCCACTCCTCTTCTTTTCGCACATGGGCTGAACACCCATGGGAATGGAGAAAGGATGACCTCCCTGTTTCCCCCTCCCTCATAGGAGTTGAGAGCCCATGGGGGAGAAGAGAGGACGATCTCCACTCCTATCCTCTCACATGGGTTCACATCCCATTTGGAAATGAAAAGGTCGTCACCCCCAAACTCCCTACGCACTTACGTTGACCTCTTGAAGGTGAGGGAAATGGTGGTTACTTCCCTCTTCCACGTTCTCTCACTTAGAACAACAGCTTAAGAAAGGAGGAAGGGTGCGGCCTCCCCTCTCCCCTCGTGAATCATATTTGTTGATGGGTCATGAGAGAAGAGAGGGATTGTCATCCATTAAAGGCCAAAGGTCCAAGGGGGTGTGGTAGCGAACACTTTCCCGGAGAAAAAAGGAACAAGAAAGAAGTTTCCTTCCTCCTTTCATCCTTTTAAAAAACATTGTACCCCGTGATGAATTATAAACAAAGTAACAAGGATGATTAGAGTGCATATGGTATGCATATGTGGTGGAAACAACACCATGTTTGCTCATGACCGATAAGTCATGAGCTCCATTTGGGGTGTCTCATTTCATCTCTACGCTTTATGGCTAGTCGAAAAAAACATACATGAAATCCTCGTTTATACAAGGTTTTGAATGCCATAAAAAGCTACATGGAACAAAGTGTAAGCTCCAATCTCCAAAGTTCGACCTCTTTTTCTTAAACCACTCTCCTGTTCATGAAAAGGGCAAATCCAAGCCGTTTTCTCCTCGACGTTAGAAGTTGACATTTGGAAGATTCCAAGCATGAAACAAGAGGGCAATTGTTATTCAGTAACCTTGTTTAACTTCTAATGGCTTCCCAAGTTGAGATATTCTATGTTAACTACTGTAAAAAATCTTCTCAAGTGAGAAAATCGTTTGTGGCCAAACTCGTAAGTGTGATCTTGTATGTCAATATGCTTTGACATCAAAATCTAAAACCTCTAGTGGAGCTTATCAAAAAACTTACACTCCTCATTTCCTTCGTCCTTTTTCAAATGAATGAAAACCCATTGTTTTCCATTTTGTAAATGGAATTCACGTGCATCCAATTCAATGCAATCATATTAGCACCAATAATTCTTCGACCATTGTGAATTAACCTAAAACATTTGGGGAATTTTGTGAGCAAATCCAAAGAGTCTCATTATTGAAACTCCATGCCATGGCTCAACACAAGTTGTGCATGCGATTTACAGTTATGTTCTTGATAAAAATGATTACTACATACACAAAACTGCAAAATTATTATGGTGATGCATCAAGACGTTTTCTTAACAGAAACTGTTAAACACACCAAACATGTTATGACAACTCAACCACTTGCCTACTTACCACAAAAGCGTCAAATCCTTGATTATACAAACATCGGGTACATCATCCATTCCAAATGCAATTACACCATAAACACCATCACAAGTGATGGTAAAAAAAATCTTTCTGATGTTGCATACAAAACCAGCAAATGCTTTTTGCTCTTGAATTGCAAATGCCAAAATCATTCATGATATTAGTGTCCATCGCATTGTTCATTGTCAACATCATATGAACAAAATTCATGCCAACCACGTATGTATGATGGAATTGATTAGACGAAGATTGTGGGTACTTCATTTTTTAGTGAATTTTGAAACAAAGAAGAATGTGAGTGTCAATATCACTTAACACAAACAATGTTGGATTTCCATGCATGATGGGTGATTGATGAGTACCGGTTGCATTTGGATGTGACTGACATGAAATATTGAATTGTATCATTCACGCAAATTTTGAATGTGTGGCCAGCACATGCTTTTATAAAAATAGTGAATTTTGTTGTAGAAGCATCGTAAATCATGTGCATTAACTCAACAATCATCCGAAGCTGCGAGCTCCACTTTTATCATTGATGCTATGAACCACTTACATGAGTGCAGACCTCTCTATGGTCGGGACTTTTCGTTAAACTACCTTCTCTAATGCTGATGGTATAACACGTTTCAAAACATGCTGATTGCACCAACATCATGGGTGTTGATACCACCTTATTGCTTCCACTAGCAAGAGCTAGCCAACTCCTTACCTAGTCAGGCTAGCTTGCAATAGACCACCAAATGAAAGCATATGATAATTTTGTGGTGTGTGTGCGGTGGTCGTACAAGGAAGTGCACCAAGTGTGTTCTCTAAAGCACAAAAAACATGTCCAATGATGTAGATAAGGCATATCCACTTATTAAAGGATGGCCTTACTATAAATTCTCCAAATAAAGACTAGACAAGCATGATTTGAAACAAACATTGACAAACTTGGTCATCAAATGCATTCTTAAAGGCTAAAAAGAAAGAAAAAAAGACCTTTGGCATCATCCATAATGACAACCATTCAAAGTGTTCACCTTTGTGTTCCTCACAAGAATGTGGAAAACCAATTCCACTTGAAGTAAGAACCATGCTCAAACAAATGAATAACATCCAAAAGAAAGGATAATTTCCTCAAATTTGCCTCATGCTACGGGTGGAAGAGCTCTTATGTAATACAAGATTAAACGTGCCTAAAAAGCTTTGTCAGTTAATCACAAGTTAAAGAAAATTTGCAAATTGCATGAACGTAAGAGATGAGGGCACATGACTAAGTGGTAGAGTATCACAAACATTTTATGGATAGTGGTCTATAATTCATGCCATCGTACATCAACCATATTCAAGTACAATGCAAGAATGGAAATACTACATGACATACAAAACAGTTTTGTCCTCTCATAAGTTTTTTGTTAATCATCGTATCTTTTTATGCAGAAGTTTGATGGAAAATTGATCATAACAGTTTTGCAAAATTTGAATCATTTGATGATGTAAGTAACTGTTTTCAACAGTGACGGTGACCCCATTTCAGTGATCAAGTGGTTCGGTGGACATAACAGGTGTACTACTATAATTGCACATCTCGTTATGGTACAGTGTTAAAATTCAAATGACGTCGCCTCATGACTAGGCCCATGTCATGACAATGTCATCACATGTCAAATGTACCTGGTGTATGAGGGCGTTGACTTAAACCCTAAATGATTGACATCGTGTAACTTATAAACGGTGTTAACTTGAAGCATCAGTAGCTTTCAAAAGGTTTTGTTTATCATACAACATGCCCAATGAAAACATTGGTTCGGAATTGAATGTTTCAAGGATCAAATCCTGACATTTATAAAAATACAAGTGAATCATTTATCGATCACAAAATCATGATACAAATTGTTGTAACCAAATGTTACCAATGATAAAAATGCTCATGAAAATACTGACAATCTACTTCAGTAAAAGCAATTTACAATCATTGAGATGGTAAATGTGCCAAAGATGGGTAGAGATCTTTGACAAACTCTTGAAATTTATTATTGCCTTAATTTGGTGATTAGAAATTAAGATTCTAGCATATGAAAAGAACTAACTAACATCAAACATGAATAATTTGAAAGCAAAACCTTACTTCGATAAGAAATCAATGAGCATAAATGTCGTGTACATTCATAGACAAAATTGTGTGATGAACATGAGCTCACCTACACTTTCTTGAACATCCAATTTGAAGAAAAAACAAGCGATACTATTCTTCTATTAATGGATTTCTAGAGTACTTTTTAAAGTTACATACTTCATAAAAATCCGTTCACAACATAGTTAAAATCACTTCAACATTGAGTTATTGTGTTCAATGCTAATGACTATTGAAACGACCAATACGATGATACCTTTTGCTAAGTGTGTGTTGTCATCCACATATTTGAGGTTTGATGGACCACATATCAGTACATAATCAACATTAAGACAATTGAATGACTGATGTGTCATAATTTAATGTTGATGTAAAAGGACTCTTAAAGATGGATCCTAAGAAATGATATCTCTCATCAAATTATTTTGAGGTTATAAGGAAAGTGTGAATGTTGATGGCATCATGACACGATAAACTAGTTTTTTTTATGAAGCTCTTCAAGTTTCAAGTGGGTTTCTTCCAATCATGCCAAAGACATGGTTTAATAAGATCTATGTAGTAAAGGTTTTGGAATAAAGCCAACATCGGATTTGTTGTAACAAAACCAATTTCAAAGAGAGATTTTACTATATATAGTGTAGTCCAACAAAGCTTTGATCACTCAAAGGTTGAAGTCAAGTGGCGTAATTCCCTTGATCTTGCGGATGGTTGAATTAAAGCACATTGCAAAACTTTGATTAATTGTATTTCTAGATTTCACTACGTTGGTATGCAAAACGTTGGTTGTTTGTTAGATGGCTTCAATGAGGGTGATAACTTACATAGGTGCCTTGCTAATGGTATAGAAATACAAATCTCTACAGTGGAATTAGCAAACACAAACATGAAAATAAATTGAAGAAAAACCGTTTATTGTTACTTAGTTTTACAATTTATTGCTTAGACACCAAATTGAACCGTTACATGCAATAACACGTACTCAAAATATTCAAAAATGGTTAGTTTAATATCATCGGATGTGATTTGAATGTGTTATCTCACAATTGCATAGACCTGTCAATGCAAAAGTCTTCTTTCTACTTGTATTATATTGATTCTCATCATGCAGCCCCCGTTTGGTGAACAACATACAATGAACCCTTTCATCATGGATAGAATGTACAATATTCTATGTCGGTCATCTCAGGAAACCTAGTCATAATCAATGTGCATTTTTGTAAGGACGTGACTAGAAACCTATATCACCCATATGAGACATAAATACTTGGATGACGATTGAAACTAAGATCATCAAGGTTGGAGAATTTTTGTGTCTCATGATGGGCGATGACAAAAAATAACACATACCACCAGACTTATGTCCCCTCTTGATGATTGTAAAGAAAATGATTGTAATCTTTAAAATGAAACGAATGTGTCCGTATCAACCATATCTTTGAACATTGGTTCCTCCCTAACCAAAGGTAAAGCTAGCATGCAAGTTTCATGGGCTTAGGGGTGATTGGTCTTTTTAGCCAAGTAGCACTCGCATACTAGAAAGGACGTGGAACATCAATGTCTGGTCATACGTATATGGTACTAAGTGGACAAGACTCAGGTCAAGATATGGGATTTATTTTATTGACAATGGTTTTTGAAGGTATAACCTTGGCCACAACCCCTCAAGAGAGATCATGTCCAAACAAGCAAGGAATTCTTGTGAGGACCTTAATGCTTCTGCGAGGACACTCCTTCCAAAGGGGGAAGATACGTTACCACAACAACTTGTTGAATAAGTACCTTATGGAAAGTGGGAAAATTCATCCCATGTACTATCTTCAAAAATTGCAAGACATTGTAGAAAAGGAATGTTAAAAAAGGCTTTGGATACGCAACTTGCACGCACATGTAACAAGCCATTATTCTAGAAAAACCAACACATGTGAAGAAGGCAAACGAATTCTAAATTTCACATTTTCAAAAGGCGAAGGGAGGAAGCAATCAAACTTGGATGGTGTATGCAAATGACCAAAATCAGATAAACCATAATGATGTTTCTGATTGTTTGTGAACATGATTGGAAAATGTTATAAATTGTAAGGGTCCACTTTTGTGATGGTGTTTACGCTTTTTCTTGGGTAATTTACATCATGAACTAAGATATGATAGAACATTCATGAGAAAATATGAAATACAGCATTTCAAAGCAAACGGGTATGAATGTAGCGTACAAACCATTTTCACGGTGAAAATGATGGTGAAATAATTATTAAGTTCCGTAGTTTTTTCAGGATTATGTTTTTAGGTACAAATATTTCAAGAAAAACCTAGGTTAGTGTGTAATTAGACCGTAGCATAGAAAGAATTTGTGACCACATTCTAGATAAAGGGATTATTACAGCATCACAATGGAAAAGTTGTAGCGTCACTCCTCCTTTCTCTTAGCTTGGCGTAAGATCTTGTTCCTACGTCACAATGCCCCGTGTAAGGCTAAGGGTTATGATTGTTGTGTTGTGTCCATGCTCTTTAAAAAGTACGTTTGTTTGTGGCATGGATGGTCTAAGACACAATGGGTAAGGCGACCATTTTCCCTCCCTCTTTGAACGAGTGTTTTGAGGGCCGAAATGTTTGTTCTAGAATTAGATTCCTAAAAACCCAAAGATGTTAAAGGGCTTCTCTACAGATTATAGAGATCGTCTAAGACACATGTGGTCTTTTCGTATACAAATTTCCAATCTGAGTTAGACCGAGTACATTCTGAAATTTTGTAAAATCTTCCATATATCTCTAGTTGAATTACCGTCTATGCCTAACTTAAGAAATGAACCAACACGGGAAAAGCTATTATCACGGGAGGATAACGGAAAGTATATGCATCAATTTTGAGTTTAAACCATGTTTCCTAGTGAATGGAAATGATATGCATGTCGAAATTGCTATTTTACATCAGGAATGAATCTTGAAGCCTTCTTTTGTGAGAACCCACTGCAAACTTGTCACGTGTAATGGTTGAGAAAGAAAGATATGTGTATCTTAGTAGCTACAATAAAAAACAATTACTTGGTTTGCTAACGGCTTTATTACTATACACATATAGTGAGTTGAAACATTAAGTTGCAGGCCAGTGCTTTGTAACACTATTGCATTTCTTACACTACAAAGCATAATAAATTTGATTATTCAAAACAATAAGAAGCATGGGTATCACTCAAAAGAATGTAAATCCTGTTATGAGAATTTATTGAGAGGGGAATGACACATGAAATACGTGAAAAAAAAATTCATCGGTATTTTTGAATTTTGGAATTCAGTTGTAAATCACCATTAGTTTCCACACTTAATTGAAATTTCATATTCAAGCTTACCCAAACATGTGCACTAAACAATGCTAAATCATTTCAAAAGAAAATAAACACTTAATTTGATGAAGCTGAATTCGGATATTGTTCTACTCGTGGGCTTATCATAAGAAGATGCTAGTGTGCTCACATATCATCTTGTCTGTCAATTTTAGCTTTTATATGTCCATGAATTGTTTACATCACCACACGCCACACCTTTGTTTTGTATCTTAAATGTTGCATTTTATTTCATATTGAATAATGTGGTCTAGCTTAAATGTATGGTTTTCAATGAAATGAAATTTACAGAATTATCCATTGTTACAAATTTCAAAAGTAGCTCGTACTCTTACAAGCCTTGTTTGAAAGCCCCTTAATTAAGATAAGTTTTACATAACCGAATTCCAATTGATGAAAAGTGATGTTGGTTTTCTACACGTATGTATTGTTTTTTTACAATAACATTTGCACGCATGAAAGATTCTTTATTTAACATCGGTCGTTTAGTCCAAATGAATGTATGATGAAGATATTATATTTACAATTGTTAATACATTTAACGGCTCAAATTTGATATTAGTATGTTTTTCTCGTTGTTTCAAGAGATTTTATGATGTGTACCTTGCTTGTTCACTTTCATAAGGATGCATGACATCATTTTATGTTGTTTCATAACGTTTTCTACATTTTACAAGTGTCATTAGACTATGAAATCAAGGATTGAGTGTGGAATGTACGATTTTCCAGCATAGGTCACCCTGGGTTTGACAAAGCTTATGTTCTTTTAGATCTGGTTTGATCATCAAAACCATAGCTTTTCATAGTGTTTTGTTTGAATGGGGAAACTTTATGGCCAGTCGATTTCACAGCCTTGATTCTGGGGCGTATACTTTCGCTCTTTTCCAGGACGGTATATTGCAAGTTTGCTGTCCAATAGAACGTTGGATAGAGTTCCTTTACGGGCATTTCAAGCGCTGCCGTCCGCCCCTAGTATTGCACTTTGAAAAGCAAGATTTCATCAATACAAACTGCGTCATCTTCAATCCATCTTTTCGCGTAGGGCTGTGTCGATTTGTGAGAACGGCATGCGAAACGACTTGTCAAACATCCCAACGACATGCTTCTTGGTTCCACTAAATCCCGCGTTACCAGGATCCCTGAGGAGACGTGAACAAATGGGAAAGACCTGGGGATTGGAGACGCGTTGAGAGGTTTCTTCTTTTTTTCACCTGGAAAATGTCATCATTCTCTCTGAAATCTCCCCTCTCGTCTACATAGAAAGTGCGGCGAAACTACTTTTCTATTTGATCGCTGCGTCTAGGCCGAATGACGCATTGGTATCAGGTGCCATGCATGGACAACGAAAAACGGGTCCTAGACATCAAAAGTCGAGATCGTTCCCCGTATTCAGACATCGCACTAGCAGACCAATTGTTCAAAGACTTGACTTCCCAGCTGTGAAAACATTGATGACGTACTGACATTCTTGCACTTTTGGATTTGTCGGAAGGCAGACTTGAATGTCCCGTCGCGCTCTTTGAAGCAAGAATGCGGCGACACCCCCCCATCAATAGTACTTAGTATAATCCGCAGCCTTCGAGGCAACGTCATCGGGCCTGAAACTTATCCCAACCGCTTTTTCACTATCATCCGTCCATTGTTATTGTTTTCCTCCCTCCAACAGAACAGTCAAAACATATGATTTACCGCGGATAGGAGGCAGGATGTACTCGCTAACCCCTTCTTTCAAAGGGCTACCGGAGGTAATATTTTAGCAATTTCCTGGCCAACGGAAGGTTTGGAGTTCGTTTGGAGCGGACAAGGTGAACAACGTGGGTCAAGCAAGCAGGACGAAGTCAAGTCACGCTTGGCAGCAGACGTCGGGGCGGAAGACGTGGACTGAGCCGTTCTCAACCTGCTCAGAAAAACAAGCTGATTACAGAACCTACAAAAGGGTCAGGCCTGGGAGCGCCCCATGAGAATTGTCAAGATCGCCTTCGACCGATTTGTGAAACTGACTAAAACCATCCATGGAAGGTTGTCGGGGTTCGTGAATCATCTGCTCTTTAAAAGGACTCTTCGGCGGGCGAACTAGCGCGCTGTTGGCATCTGCCACGACCCCTTTATCAGTCAACTTCCTTTTTTCGATTAGCCCTCTCTCGACCACCCCCGCAGAAACCACAAAAGACTGCCCAGTTTACCTGAGAGCTGAAGCCATGGTTACAAAAGAGAAGCTCTCTCGTGTTCAACTTTCGTGAGGTTTCGTAGAAGTTCATCAAGCGTGCACAACTTACGTAAACAATCAACCCAATAGCCTTGATTACAGCAAATATAATATGGTGCACTCGAACATCCCAGTCAAACATGTCTTGAAAACAGAGCCCATCAAAAAGATTGGATGGTTTGAGTCACACCAAGCAAAACTCATAAGTATACAATTGTGTTTGACCAACGGTATATCCAATGGGAAAATAAGACAGCAGCTTTGATGATACCTCAGGCACAAAACTAGACAAAAGGAATGAAACAAGTGCTCGCATCCGACGTATAATTCACAATTTTGGCATATTGCATCCAAAGCACGTGCGTGCCTGCAGTGTTTACATCCATCAACATTTCATCCAAGCGATACAGCCCACAGCATTCTACTTGCAAACCAAGTTCACAACCGATTGTGTTCGACTTTTGTCAAAAGAAAATCCAAATTTCCAATGGACAATCATATAACCATCTTTCACGGACCACAATCAATAAAAAAGAAAACAAAATCCTCCCTTGCTCGTCTCCAATCATGCCTCAAAAATTCATGTGGTGATGTTGCAACCTCATCTTACTTGATTTACTTGTTTTATCTTATGGTATTTTCATCAAAATAACATCAATAAAATATACTACCCATGAGTGCATGGGTAAACACATTCTCCCACTTATCATTCAAAAGCACTATAATGAAAAAAGAAATTGAATATCTTTAAGAAACAAAATGTAGGATCTACATTATGACCATTCAAATGCTAAAACCTTTATTCATGTTCATTATCAATATGAAATCTTTTAAGATATTTTAAACATCAATTCAGCTTTCAACTCAAAATAAAGAAGGTATTGAGTTCTTGTTCATTCTATCTAGCATTTCAATTGTTCTTATGGTTTTGGATATATTCCTTTTGATTTTGGAATAAGAAGGAAAGGCTTTTTTAAACTACATTCCTAAGATGATGAGTTTGTGTCAATGAGGGTAGTCAACAAAACTTCCATAATCTATGTCAAGCTCAGTTTTGAGCCAGTGCATAGTGTTCATTTTACAAAAGATCAAAATGTCAAACCTTGCGTAATCTGACAATGAGACCAGCCACTTGTACGGAAGTTATGGTGTTGTATTCATTGTCAAAGTGTCACTTTCCATGCATCACGTAAACATTTATGATTGTTCATTTGCGCGGTCATGGTCTCTTGTTAGGTGGTTAGAAGAGGTCCCGATATAACCTCTTTGTGACCCATCTATGGTGTCAGAAGTAAACCGTGGTGCTTCAAATGGTTTACTTGCTCACCCTATCATGTTCAACATAGTAGAAGCAGACAACAAGAACCACGAATTGTGTAAGAGTTGTGGTGTTATGTTGAATAGGGTGCCTTAGACAAAACAGTGGAAATGTAATACAAGAAATAAGATCATGTTTGAGTTGAAAGGGGAGGGCAATGCAATCATGTCTACTTCTAAGAGCTGACACCATCTCTAAACCCACACCCTATAAGGGGGCACCGGATGGCATCCACACCTGAAACCACCATCTTTGATTGTCACAAAGAGGTTTTATTCAAATCTCTCCTAAAAACCTAAAACACATTAGACCACAACCACTCAAAAAAATAGTATTAACTTTGTGCCTGCTACATGTAAGGTAACAACAAAACAACCACAAAAGCACCCCATCTTCTGCATATATGGCGGTTCTTGCTAGCTACTTCTATAAAAATTGACACATAGCATGAATGGGTAATATATCAATACATGTATCCCCAGAAAAAAGATTTATGGTGAAACCCTACACTAGCATATCCCTCTAGTTTAAATTATAACAAGAAAATTAAGAAGCAAGGATAATGACTTCATGCAAATGAAATTTCCTAACCTCATTAACACCCATAACAATATGAGCAATGTTACCATTACGTTCTTCAAATTTGCCATTTCCTCTTCAACATTGATGAGGGAAAACAAGAAACAGTATCTTTTAGTGAATACAATCTCAAACAACCCTTTCTACTATCTCACTTATCGTAGTTGACAAACATCAAACATTAGCATAGCCTTCATTCTCCAAAGAAGAGATGCCCCCTGAAGGAAGTAATGATGGAAATATTTGACAAGGCCTTTAACTACCAGCACAACATCTTCTCATGTGTCTTTAACAGCATGAGACACCCGGTGTAATATGAAGCATATCTCCATAAAGAAAAAATGAGATCATTAATCAAGATATATGTCACAGTTCATGATACCTCGCCTTGACATGATTTACATGATCATGAAAAGCAGCACAAAAGCGAATGGTAACACAATAGCTATGATCTAGAACATGAAGAAGTTGACTGTTAATGTTTCCACTATGCAAATGGAGAAAACTTGTGACATTTAAAATCAGAAAGCTCAAGTTTCCTGTAACAAGAGAAGTTGGGTAAACCAGTCAACTTAACTTTTTAGCTTAAAGCAAGTGAAACTCAAAATTTCAGAGCATAAGATTGATGATTAATGAAAGTCCCACCTAAAAATGCAATGCAAACCCAAGAAGTTTCATAATAATTTTTTAAAAGTAAACTAATTTATATAACAATGTTTTTTTATTCAAATCAACAAAGGTCACCTACAAATCCCTGGAAATGTAAAGCAGAAGATAATTTGGTGTCATGTAATAGGTGATATCTATGCCAAATTTGAATTTTTTTGCTCACCATAGATAAAGCAGATCCATCGTTGCATTTTATACATCTTAGATTCATGACACATGTCGCGATGAAGCATGAACAATGTTTGGATAGCTGGTTGATTCAATTGCTACAAAGCAATAGGTCATTAGTTTTTTTTCATGATGGCAGGAAAATGGTTCAATGTTTCTAAGGGTTCGATATATGGTTTCTTTTTCAACAATTGGTTTTCTTTATAAGAGCCTCAATTCATGTTTCATGGGTGTTTTTGATGTTCAGACACATTACAAAAAATCGTCTTCACGGCCACGATATCAACATTAAAAGGATACCATTATTCTTGTTTTCAAATATTTTTTCATTCTCATAGTTATCAAGCTCATGCATTACTCAAATGAGAAAAAGTCTATTACTCAAAATGATATGCCCCAATAATCCATCAATCTTCCATGCATATCAAACCAATATTTTATCTTTCATGCCCTCTAAACATCAAATCTTACTACATTTCCATGTAAATTCAATCATCAATTGTAAATGAAACAAAACTTTTGGAGTTATGTTTCCTTTGTGTCCTTGTGATAGGTTTAAGAAAGAAAGAAAGAAAACATGTTTTGAATAAAAAGGAGTTGAGAACGACACCTAAACTTCTCAAAGGGATAAGACTCATCCTTTTCCCTAAAATAATAATGAGAGATAGTATTCATGGAAATAACCTACATGAATATAAAACGTTTTACCAATTTTGTGACTTTCAGGCATGCTTCCTTTTAATAAAAAATGTAAATCCTTAAACACACTTCATAGCAAGAGAGAACATATGAAAGAAAAAAATCATCAATTCCTCATGCATAATTGTGTATAAAAACTAACAAAAATATTGCACAATGTTTTCGTCTATCTATAAAACACATTCATATGCCCATACCCCTTAAATGATACAAATTGTCTATAACAAATAATGTTGAAGATTTGTTATCCAAATGAAGCAATCCCTTCATAACCTACATGTTGTGGGAGGCCACGTTTGGCCATCACACTTTGCAAAAGCAAGGGATGGGTAACAGCCATCCCTCATCACATCAAGGATAAAATGGTAGCCAGTGTTTGGAATGTCAAAAGATAAAACTTTGAGCACGAGGGGCAAGAGTGTGAGAGGATAATTCAAATTCAAGAGGAGAAAGAAATATAGAGAGAGAGAGAGGGAGAAAAAGAGAGAGAGACAGAGAGAGAGAGATACAAAAAGAGAGAGAGAGGGAGAGGTAGAGAGAGAGAGAGAGAGAAAGAGAGAGGGAGAGAGAGAGAGAGAGAGAGAAAGATAGAGAGAGAGATATGGTTCGTGCAAAATCACTTGAAGTAACTTGTGATTAAATTATGTTATATTATATGATATATTATTATATTATTATAAAACGTGTGATTATATAAACATTTTTCAACACTGAAAATTTTATCGTAACTAAGAAAGAGGCAAAACATCCCGGAAAAAAACTCTTACCGTAAGTCTATGATGAATGAATATTATGTTTGAGTATTTGCTAGAGAAAAAATATCAAATCGTACAAATATAGAAAATGAATCCTAAAATGGAAAACATTATCAATGTTATCAATGAATCCTAAAATGGAAAACATCAAAGCATTTGAATAAGCATAAGGGAGCTCTTTACAGCCTATTTATTGTTTCTTCAACCCCTCCTCTCCCTTACAAGGCTCTCCACCTCCCATGACTTGTTGTGTACAATGGGATGATTCTTTTCAACCTCCCATTTATGATTGAAGAAATGAAATATCTTTATCCGTTCAACACCTACTTCTTAACTTTTCTCCTTTCATCTTTGACCTAGAATTGGAAAAAAGCATGCCTTCTACAAAAGGAGCCCCAAAGATTGACAAGGTGGCAAGGAGAGCAATAATGGTGGGACATTTTTCGATTGCCTTACAATTTTCATATTATTGAAGAAAAATAGAAGAAAGGCCAGAAGAAAACGATGAGTCATGAAAAGAATGGGAGAAGTGTGGAGGATTGTATCTGTTAACACGCATTGTTCTCTTTCCCTTTTCACTTAGTTAGTAACTTTGCATTGTCTTGTGTGTCATCATTTTATTCATCTATATGTTTTCTGTTCTTTACAATCTAAATAGTAGACTATGAATATCCATCAGATTACAAAGTTTAAACCCCTATATTTTTAAGTAGCAAGTGTTTTAAATAGATAATATCTTCTACCACAAGATTGTATCAAATGGAGAGACGAAGGAAATTTTGACTTGCTGTCATATGCTTTTGTCATTGTAAGGAGTTTTGAAGAATAAATTTTCTAAAGGGTTACCCATTATGAGAAAAACAAACCCACATGAAGAAAGGCAACTCCTCTAAAAGAAAACATGGAACCGTAAACAAAGAAGCATCAAGGTACGATTCAAGGTAATAATTCAATGGTTCTTGTTAAAAAATACCCTAAGTGCAAGCGTGAAATCATAACGCTTACATGGAGGAATTCATTGGGCATCACAATTTTTTCTCATACAACGATTTCTTCCACAATGGTTTGCAGCTTAACCAATTTATAGCTTAATTCATTCGAAAATATGTTGTGAAAAAAAGGTCATGGCATTGGTTCCAACTACAACTCGCAAACATGGTGAAATAGTGGCCCCAAAAAATGTTATAATTAAGCTTGACAAGGAGAGACGCGCATGAGCGTTGGACCAAAATCCTTGTATATTGGCATTTCCTCATCCCCCAATGACAAGAGTGATGCATACTCGAAGAAAAAATGGATGAATTATCACCGTTTACGTATTTAGAAACATACCCTTGAAAATGCTACAATGCGTAAAACTCTTGATGATTTTCTCCTTTGCTTTTGAAGCACTTGATGATCAAGTGAAACTCTTCACTTAATCATGGTCATGTTCAAATACATCTGTTATCACTAGACACGATGCATGATTGCAAATTCTTAGATTTAGTCATACCAACCTTTGTGTAAGAAATGAGCATTGCAATGTATTAAAAAATACCTTTACGCTGACAAACATCATCATATTTGGTATACCTTTCATTGATGATTTTGACTTGTTCAAATGTAAAGGATAAAAGAACATTTGATTAACATGTGTCCACACAATATGCACCAAATTTCTTTGAACGTGGGATCTATGACATCTAAGAAAATCAATTCTCTATTTTAAACAAAGAAGCTTAAGCCATTAAACCTTGTGAAATATAAGAAAAGATATTATATCAATGTAAAATGTAAAATACACCAAGCTAGTGTCATACTAGAATTTGTACTCATATCTTGCGTAGAAGGCTCCTTTGTGAGCTTGAGTTTTATCCACCACGTAAGCTTCACTATAAGCGTTTGAGAACTATTGACATGGTGGGTGAAATCCAAACAAACATAAGAGAAAATATATTTTTTTTCGAAAACATGGGCATGGAATGAATATGAATAAAATCAATCTCCTTGACTTAAATGTCATTGAAAGAGGTATTACTTTGCATTGCCCCAAAAATTATTGAATTTCCATGAAACAAAAGAAATAATTATTGTATATGGCCACACCTCAAAAACTTTCCTTTTGAAAATAAGCTCCTGTGGATCCTTATAAAATTAGGTTACAAAATAGAATTCATAGGATTAACATGAAGAAACCTATTTGATACAGTTGGTGAAATATCTAAATATACACTCTAAATCAAAGTGTGGTATATCCAATGACCAAGCCTTTGGGTTTCCACTCTAAAGAGACACTGGCTTAAGGATTTTGAAACAATTTCAGTCGCGTCTTTTGTTTAGAACCAAGTAAGTTTTATATAAGAAAAATGAAAGAGGTTAGGACCACATTGCATCATAATTAAGGCCGATGCACTACCTGCTACGAATGCTTCACAAAGAAGTAATTTTAAAGAGACTAAACATTTACACTAATTTTATCTTCACTACGGTTCAGCATTGACATAAGAAATGAAGTGCTTATGGCCCAAACACCCATAAATGCTTCATCTTCAAACCACCTTGTTACTACAATATTCATGAGCTAGTCGTCACATTTGGTGACATGAATGCTACATGACCTAAATCCTGCCTTATTATTGTTACTTAGTTGTTGTTCTCACTTCACTTCCACTCACTCAAGTCTCATAGAGCACTTTGATCGGTTGAAGGCCTCAAAATCTTCCGAGTGATTGAAAAGCGTTCGGTTAGTCCATTCTTTGTCATCATGACAATTCGTTTCGAGCTTTAAGTTGCATACCAAATTACCTCAACAAGTCAATTTCTTTGAAATCCAACCTTATCTTTAAGGAGTCTCTACATAAACCATTTATCTTCTTGATTCATACCATTGAAGATCTCTCAGGATGAGAGTTTTACCCTTACTACAATCGTACTTGTAAAAGAGCTCAATAATTAAGTGAAACTTGAAACTCAAACCTCTGAAGATGTATTTGTTCACCCCCTTCTTATACACAAAACATATCCTTCTCATCAAGTTTGTTTATGAAATAATTCAATTGTTTAAAATAAAAACACTTTGGCCCATCATTGCAAAGGCACATCATGAAGGTTGCTAGAGCATTTAAAACTTTCTTATCAAAGTACTCTCTCCAAATTCTTAACCTTGTCTTCCCTTTCCTTTCCCAATCCATCTTTTTGCACAAATCATGGTAGACGGGCCATCCAAAATCACCAAAAAACAGAGTGACTTGAGAAATTATAGGAATTGTGCTCTTCACATGATGTCACCAAGAAAATGTGCTATTGGCAAGGACGGGCCATGCTGCATTCCTCATATTTTCACAAACGTTTTTCAACTATAATTTACCCACTAATTGGATCATTGTTGCAAAGGACATAATGATGGCAGCTACAAATATAAGGGGACGTAATGACTAGAATGTGTTAGAAATAAGACTTTGATTAGTGTTGACTTTGTGAGCACAGTGAAAGTCATGGACGTAGAAACCATTGTCAAATAGCCTACAACTATGACATTGGAGTAGAAAATGATCCGCTTCCTTTCAAGGATCCACATAAGGAAAAAAAATATCTTCTCAAGATTGAGGACACTTTCATCGTTTCCACAATGAAAAAACCCCTCTATTCAATTTTGTATAATATAAGTTGTTGACGTTTGGACCTAGCGTAGGAGAATTGTGGCATAGTAAAACATTTTGCAGCACTTGTAAGGTTGGCATGCAAGCTAGGGAGGAACACATTACCGAACTAGGACCTTAAGATGGATATTTCTATTTTTTAAGTGAAGAACATTTAGAAGTGCAAAAACATGTATTACATTCGCCAAAACAACATTCTTGTCTATTGTATGTAAAAGATCACAAAACGATATAACAAACATTGCCTATGCAGTTAACTCCTTGCATTTTGCCAAGAAATACGAGTGATTCTCAATATACTTAAGCATAACCAGCTCATAAAAATTGTGCTTGGAATGAAGTACCATTTATATTCTAATGCATATAAAATCATGTTGAACATCATGGGTGGGTATGTGCTTGGTGGAACGGGCAACATGCATAATCCCACCCATCCATCCCACGGCTGTAAACCTATGCTTCCATCACATGATGATGTCCATAATCTAACGTATGACACCTTTAATGATCGGTCAACATGCTTTAACAATTCAGTGCCATCATTTGGCTACTAAAAAAATCATAAAAAAGAGTTTGAGCATGATGATAAATCTTAGGGAACTTGATCTCAAAGGCTCTTGATTTCTTCAATAACTATGCCTAGTTTTTCTTATATACTTTCTTGGAATTGGCCGCTTGGAAGCAACACACGGAGCTCTTGCCATAGCTTCAAGCAAAAAAGTAACATTGTTTGATTAGAAGGCCTTGCCAAGGCTTTCATCACTGAAAAACTAAGTAAGATTCCTCTATCTGAATGAACATGAATTCATCCTTGGAAATCTATAGGAAGACATGTATAGGATCCTCATGGGTTTTTATGGTATGAAGTCCTCCATTGTACAATTAATCACGCATTTGTCCAAACTTGCCGAACTAACTACATAATTTCCAAAACCTCATAGACTTAGAATACACAGTAAACAATTTGAAAAATAATGATGATAATCTAAAGAAGATTTTTTTAATTTCTCCTTTCATGATAAATCCCAAAGTCAAGCTTCCGAATAGTTATGCTTAAATGCTTTACTTCATGCTTGTTTTGTAAAACTCCATGTTGCTCACATTTAGAGTAAACACACATGTGAACCAACAGGACTAACCAAACAACAAGTGTTACCACTCTCCCTGAATTTTTCATCTTAAGCTCCCTCGATAGGAGTACAAAAACCATAAAACCTCTGAGCTAAATTATAGCTACATGGATGATGCAAATGGAAAGGTAAAAACAAGCACCTTAACATGGACCCATTGTGTGAAGTTCTTTTTTCAATTAGCCAAGCACAAAAAGGATCATGTAGGTGGAAATATTGATGAAAAAGGGAATAAAACATTGGATAAAAGAAATTGGAACCACAAGAGTTTTACGAGATGGAATAATGGTAACATTCCTTCTCACCTTACACCGTTGTTTGATTTCTCAAGTGGTAAATATTCAACAGCCTTTAAGGACTTTGGATAAGAGTTCCTTTCATGATTAGCGTGTTTTTATGTTCAAATATGACGATGCAAAATACTTCAAATGCTTAAGTACGGATCCATTTTGGATCTGTACAAATTTTAGCTCCCCCATGAGCAATGAACTTATGTATTTGTCTTGCCATTATCCATGCTTACATCCTCTGGTTGATGAAAACTTGCAAAATTGAACGTGCTTGATTGAAAAAGAAAGGAAAGAGCAGATAAAGTGCTTCATTTGCCACATGTGACCATAATGTGTACAAAGTCACGTAACAAATTATTTCATTTTCAATCTTCACAAGGCTCATGAAAGAACTATTAAATGGATGGCAACACCACACACACACACACACTCCACTCAAACTAGAGTTTCCAGGAAAGAGCACCAAATGTAATAGCAACAAGGTGCTTTAATAGAAAACGTTTCTATCATGGAACACTTCCTCATGTATTATGTTCACACTAAGCTCACAAAGGGCTTGATCATATGCTATTTACATGAAAAGATGCCAAATAAATTCGTAAGTCATCCTTGTTGGACAAACACGCAGAAAAATGATGACAGATTTTTATGATGGTTTCGTTATTACTTCATGAGCAACAACTATGATTCAAGGTTCTTCCCAATGTCGACCAAGATTTTTATGCACTTAGTCAAGGCAAGGAACGCAAAGCTAAATTTGGGAGCTCTTAGAAAGCTCATAAAATTTGAGATCTTTAATTGATTCATGTGAGTTTATTGTGAATGAACCTCAACATAATAAATACAAGGCCAACGAGAGTTTGGCACAAAAGGAAAAGGGCTTTAGAACGGCCCTTTTGCCTTTAAATCACTCACTACACTCTCTCTATAGTGGAAAATCCATTCTTACGACAATTTGAATGCACGAATACCCACGTAATGGTCATAATGTGATCCTCACAAAATAGTGTAAGGTCAGTTATGACATTCCAACGTTGTTCTAGAGTGATTGGAGATCTCAACTTAAAAATCATTGTGAATTATTTTCCCACGGGTGACAATTTGCAGTCCAAATTGAACGTTGGTCATAAAATTTTAGTCAATCTTGGAAAAAAACCAACATTTTAGCTCTGTAGTGGCAACACAACTTCTGAGCTTGAACAAGTGGAACAACAAATCAAGGTACTTTGCACCAATGGATACATTTGGCAAAGATTATCTCTAGTGAACCTCCCATTCTATACGTAAACAAAAAGGATATATGATTGTGCATCTATTTTGACTCTGGTTTCTTCAACAAAGTATTAGCTAAAAAATACATTCCCTTGCCAAGAAACAACGATCTCTTTGAAAAAATAAAAGCTATAAAGGTTTTCTCCGGGCTTGATCTAGTTGAAGGTTCGAAAGCTAAACGTTGTGTCCAACATAAATGATGAAGGAATACTAGCAAGACAAAGCTACTTACTTGGTCATATTGTTAAAAGTACCACCTTTCAAAACACCAACATGGGCAAACTTGTCCAAGTACAAACAAAAACACGTTGACCTTTGCATGCATTGGGATGCAAAAACAGATGGTTAAGAATGATAGAGGAAGTGTTAGACAAGAAAACTTTCTATGTTGACGTGGCTATTCCATTTTTTCTCCTCAAGTTTTAAAGGATATCAATCTTTTTGTATTCTCTACTTGTGAATTGGCGCATGATAAAAATGGAAGTACCCAATGAGTCTTTTCACCAATTCAACCCACAACCAATCAAAACCCTCTTTGTCATCAATGGTTCACAAAGAGAGATTAATGAAAAGAATAAAGCATTATCTATGTTAGCTTGTTATGTGTTATAATGTGGAACCATATATTGTGATTCTTAGCCATATTCCTAATTGAAAAACGGGGATCATTCCCCTGATTTTGATAACTTGAAAGCACCAATGAATCCTTGCTGAGTAGCCTTACAAAGAAGAAGGTTTACAAAAGCTTTCTCCAAGTTTAAAGGTAATAAAATGGTGTCTTGCATTTTTCTTCCATCATTGAAGGCCTTGCTAAGTTAAGAAAATCAATGTGAGCCCATGAAAAATGAATACAATGGACCTCATCAAGCGCATAGATGCATTGGGCAAAACCAAATGCAACATTCCCAGGGACCCCATTCAATCAATGGGCTCCTCAAGTCACCCTCACCATGACATGAGAAGCCCAAGGTGCTTGTTTTATTGAAACCATCACATCCTTTTACACCTTCACATAATGGAATGGCTACCATGTTGTTTGAAAAGTATTGGTCATGCCGTAGAGTAAGAGGAATTGTGCACCTTTGCATAATAGAAAAAAGTTTCCCACCACCTCCTAATCCTTAATTGAGCATAAAACCTAAACTTTGTGTGGATTATACAATATAGTTAGAGGATTAGATTTAAAAGAGAATTTCAACCCACAACATGAATGGATAAAATAGTTAATATCCATCATCTTCCTTAGAAATTTTTGCTATGAAAAGAATGCATTGTGCACCCTAGCTTTAGTGGGTGCATAACTTTGAAAGTCTTGACTTCATGAAAATGTACATCTGAGCATGGAAATTGACTTTTTTATGAATTTGGGGTGCTTTGTTAAAATCCCAAGGTGGACATTACATAGGTATTCCTTCACTTGAATTGTCAAACAAATGGATTCTTCACCTGTACATTGGGTAGTGGGTGATCAATAGGCATAAAGGCCCTCCTAGTGCCCTTCTATTCGTGTGCTCGTAGTAATGGAAAAGTCGAGCATCTTGAGCAATCAGGTCCCAAGGGCTACCACACATATAGAAGGCGCCACTTTCACTTGGAGCAATCCAAATATGGTATTTTGTGTAGCCAAAGGTATGGATAATATAGTCACATGCTATATATTGGGATCATTTCTTCAAGAAAAACATGAGTAGCCTAAGTACCAATGCCCACATTCCTATTATAACTTACTCAATCTTCCAATTTATGACCGGATGTTTCCAAATTATTTGCTATAGACAGCTTGACTTGTTTTCCCTTAAAATATTGTGATTAAAGGATTTTTTTATCTAGTGACAAAGATTCCATAAAAAACGTATTTAACTAAGATGTGCATTGTGTCTCCTTGTTCCCACAATTTCCTACCATGTGATTACTTACATCATTAACACCGTGCACATTGCACTTATGAAACGTCCACTTAGTTACTCTATCAGTTTTCATTGACAATTACTTAAGTTCATGATCAAATTTCTTACCACTAAAATACTTCATCACGAGAAACATGTTGAAGAGTAAAGGATTGATATTAGAAGATTCATAAGTATTCAAAGGCCTATTGTATCATCCAGAAGAAAACAACCCATCCCTCACTACACTTTCTTCTCAACATCCTTAGTGGAAAAATGAGAGAAATTCTGACATAAGCCACACACAACAACAAGATGTTTTCAAATCCCTTAGTGTTACATACATACCACTTCATAAATAATTCGTGTTTTCGATTTGGGTTGAGATTACCCATGTACATGAAGACATCACAAGATCAAATGAGCAAATTCTCGAGCATTATATTAAACTTAGAATAAATCGTGTTCTTGACCATAATTTGTTTAACTACACCTTCATTTTATCTTGTACAAATCGAATTTCCACTTAAGCTCAACATCGTTCAACATTGAAACATCACTTTTGACACAATAAAATTTCCATTATTACCCTAAAGGCCATCACTAAACTTGCTACACATTCTTGCCTAAGTTTCCTCATCTCTCTAAACAACTTGATCTTTTAATTTACCTTCTTAAAAGGAGTCCCATTTTCACCAATACACAATACCCTCGACATCTTAGGTCTCCAACTAGTACACTACAAGCCTTAAATTGCTCTTTGTATCTTACGATATGTCAACATTATCATTCATAACAATTTGAGAGCCACGTTTATTTTGAGAATGATAGAGTCTAAACAATTCGTACAAAACGTATATGGTTCCATGACCAACCATCTAATGAACATCTTGGAATCAAACCAAGACTTTAATTGTAGTAGATATAATAACCAATTCCCACGGGTTATTCTTTTCCACATCAACCACCAACACACATGGTTTGCAAAGCGACTTCATTCTGTCATGGTCTGTAGCACTCTTCTCTCACAACAACTAAAACTTCGCTCTTACTTGCTTGTACCCACATACTTAAGTGTGCTTGTTAGAATATCTATCTAATCCTTGTTCAATCATTGTACCTATAATGTTTTTGTTTCCGCTTAATGCCTCACTCATCAAGGTGTCCATTTGAACTTAATGCACTGTAGCATAATGCTTGTGCTTTGTCAATGTTCCTCATCAAATGGCTCCTTTCATCAAAACTCATCAATGCCCACATCGTCGAGGGAAATGTTTCAATTGCTGGAAACATTTTAACTCTTGCAACTTTAAAATCCTTATGAACAAGTGCTTGCACCACTTTGTCTCAAACAAATGACATGTTTTGCATCTAATGTACTTCAGATTTTCCATTTTCCTCAAATTTTCAGTGGTTCAAGTGATCATGCCACCCAATAAAACTAGATATACTATTCTGACACAAATGCATAGATAATAGAATGTAAAAGACGTTGACCACAATTGTTTTCTCTTTTCTAAAGCATTAGAAACTGAATTGTTCATGAAAACAGGGAATAATGACACGTGTCTAATGTATGTTAGAGAATATAACCTGAACCATATGAAACCCCAAAAACAAGGCTATGAAAATGCATGAAAGGATCTTATATTCTCAGAGTGATGAATTGTTATACAACGGATTCGAGATTTCATCATCCATGCATGAAGGTTTTTATCGTAAAAGAGATGAGGTACTTTTTTCCTTTACACGCTTTCAAAACCATCATGCATTTTCTAAGACTTTGAACATAGTAACTTTGTATTACTGTCAAAAAACATTTGATGTTATTCTCGACAATGCAAATTTTTTAGGAAAATACATAACCATTTAATCTTCCACCTTGATCTTACACACTCATTTATGACTTCATAAAGTAAAACAAATGTATTCATCCAACCTAAATGACCTCAACCATGCCTGATTTTTATTTTCGAATCAAGTTATATGTGCAACATGGTCCCAACAAAATCATAAATACATGTTTAATATTCATTCAAAAATACAAAACCTTTAATTGAGTTATGTTCATGTGAAGAATAATATTGTTATTGATGCAATGTGCGGGAAACTATTGGTCATATGAGTCTTTTATTGAGAAATTATTTCAAAAGCTAGATAATTTTACATGAATTTCATCATCTTTCACCTAAAAAAACCAATCTCTCAAATTAACATGTAAGAATATAGTTTTATTTGAAGATAATGTGAAACCATAACCAAAAGTGCTGAAACTAGAAACATATAAATGTTATAACTCAAAGATTCTAACAAAAACAAAGCAAATTAGTAGGATTTATGCAAGTTTGTTTCTATTACATGAAATCACAAATTTGGTCAATTATTTAAAAAGAAGTACGTCTTTTCATAAGACCAATATGACGGAAAAAATTATTTTATTTCTAACTTAATGTAAATGGATGATGATTTCCGAATTGACCCTAATTATGATGAATAAGAGGATTAATTTATTTTGTTCACAAAACAATTATCCAGTGTTGAACAGTTTTTCATATTCATTTTTGTTTTAAATTTGAATGAAAAAAAGTATTCATAGAGATTTAATTGTATCCTTATGATATTGTTCTGCAAAAACGCTTTCATTGTGATACATTTTATTATTCTCATGTGAATTATTTTTTGTTTTTTTTTCATAGTTTTCATGATTTAAATTATCAATGCCTTCACTTTTCTCAATTATAAATATCCTTGGAAATGTTGAGTAAAAATTATTAATATAAATGATTTCTTGAGATTTTTCACTTCAAACCCATGATTATGTTTTTTATTATTGCTCATTTTGCTTTTCTTTTATCCGTGCATGTGTAGATTCCAGACTCCAATAACATATGGGACCGTTGTAGTTACTCAAAATCAGGAAAAAACAAACTTCATTGTAATCTGCATCATGGCAGATAAAGATTTCTTGAAACATTTCCCCTCCTTGCCACTCTACCATCTTTAATCCATAACAAACCATGCAAAAAAATCATATTATTTTTTCAATAGGATTAAATCTCTTACCACCATGGGTAATAATGCTAGGTTCCAAAACAAAGGTTTAGTATCTTAAAAGTTTGATTGAGTGTACTTTTCCGATGTGGAAACTTGGAAGTTTTCAAAGACAAACATTATAAAAGAGATGGCATCACTTAGATCTTTAATCCATGTTTTAACCCATTTTTATGTTTTAATAAATGAAACATCATTAAATGAACTTTTAAAGCAATAAATAATACACGAAATTCCAATTGTTTTGTTTTAAAATCAATGTGGAAGTGATGCAACCGTTTAAACTACTAAAGTGGTTAAAATTTCTTATTGTTGTCAATACTTAAACATCAAGTGAACCCAAAATGAATCCATGCTTTCTTTGTATTTTATATAGTGCAAAGTTGAATGGATCTAATTTTCATGTTTGAAGACGTACTAAACTGTGCTTCATTGCTACCTAGTTTAATAATGGAAAGAGATAGTAAGCCTTTTAGCGTTAGAATCCATCTGGCATAGCTTTGATTCAATAGATAGATAAATGCACATTAAACAACACCACAACACGAACAAAACCACATTCATAACCGCTCTTGCACATCATACATCATCCATCATAGAAATGCAACAGAAAATGTCTTTTTAACATAAAATGATCAATTGAATTAATTTCATCGTGTTGTTCTCTAAATTTTTAAAGGAAGAAACATAAGACTAGTGAATCATGATTTATGTTATTGTGATTTCATCAATGATGGAACATTGTGAGCAAGTACACATAGTTCTTCTTTTGAATCATCCACATAAATCTATTTGTCCATTGTGTACTTTTTTGTGAATGATCAAATAGCTTCAAACCAAATCTTTAACAAGTGGGCAAAGCTATCATCCATGATCAAGTCTTTAATTTTGATCAACTACTTTTAATATAAAATCTTACACAAGACTTTCATGGCTAGAACTCCCCACATGACTTAATGTAACATGGGAAAGACATTCAGCGTCGGATGAATATGCCAATGTATGTGAAATTGATCCATTCACAATGATTGTTCTCCATTTTAGTTAAATTAATTGTTTTCATGTCTTAAGTGACTCTTCCAAGTGATAGAAATGGAGAAGAAGAGATCTTATGAATAATCTACCGAATTTTGTAAAACATAAAACAAAATTAAGGTCCAAGATTCATTTTCCAAATTGAAATCGTCTAGGTCATTCTAAGGCCATGTGAACCATTCATGATGTAATTGTAAACATTATTGAGATTACAATGTGTGACGAGGGAACTTTGGACCTTCTACCATCTTAATGAATGTGGGTTTAAAAAATGGTTTCAACGATGAAAAACATTACAAGTACCAAAAGATCAATGGGGTTACAAAAAACTATGATTGAGAAATGCTTAAAATCATGATTAAAATCCTTACCATGCAGTTTTTAGAGAATAGCCATTTATGGATGGTTATCTATCTTATCCATTATCATTGAATGCCTTTCAAAGAAAAATTGGAGAACTAACAGATGTAACACTTTCAATAACACATCTATGGCGTGGCTATAAACATTTCTATGTTTATGTTTCTTCTTACAATGAAAAATTCAAGTGAATCATAAAAATCAATCACTACATAGAATCCAACATGGAAGATATAGTACAAAACATTTCTCATATTCAGGAACCTACCAGAATCAAATATATAACAGGATCGATGGAGAAATGTTTTCCAGCCAAAACATAAGGACGCATGTCATTACCATCTTCAAACGTCATATAGAAAAACATTTACCAAGAATTTAGCACAAGGTAAGTTCATGTGCAATGGTAAAAGGAGTGCAAAATCTTACAAACTAGTGTAATAATTGCTTTTGACATCATAAGATTCAAACATGGTAAACATTGTAGCTTTAACTCAAAGAATACCGCCACTTTCCAAGGAATGTGAAAGGGTTTTCTTCATAAAATTCCCTTCAAGCTCAATTCACAATTGAGATTTGATAGCATCAACGCTAAAGACATCTTGACATGTGCCGAAAGGCCCGGCAACAACGCTACAAAATGAGCAAGAGAACAGTTCTTTAAAATGATAGGTCCACCCGTCTACTTCATTAAACACATGCGTGGTTTTTTTGAAAGGATAAAAAAATATTTTTTTAAATCTAAGACAATAATCACCAGTGTTGTTCAATCGAAGGTCACGATTTTTGTCCTGCTCCTTTTGTGCACTTATATAATGTAGGTTGACGGAAATTTAAGTGCATCATAATTGTCTTTATAAAAAAATGATATCTTGTAATTGCATTCTCACACGGAGGAGGGTCGGAAATTGTCGATGCACACTTTCCCCATGTTGTGCACCCTTGTTAAAAATGTATTCGCAAACTTTTAAATTGCATGAAATTACATACTAACTGTGTGATCAATACATGTTTCTATGGGAAAGAAGCGCATTATTTGCATGAATTAGTGCTAGATAATGCATTCCCAACACACTGAGTGCTTGATTAATGAATCTTTATATGCAAACCAAACATTTTGTGTTCATGTACTGGCCCAATGCACTAGACCACATATGGGATTGGGAGTCACAAGTTTGATATTAGTCAAAATCATGCACTTAGCATGTGATGAGCTTTTTATGTTATGGGGAACAAACGCCCAAACCTCGTGCAATAAACCCATGCACTTGAAGTCCTCCCACAAGGGTTAAGTTCCATTCTTCCATGTAAGACATAAACATGCACAAAAAGGGGTCAAATGCATCATGTAAGAGGAAATCACACATTTGTACGTTTTAGTGCAAAATAATCTTTATGATCCCTTGGGACTTAAAATGTTGACACCTCTTGATGTTTCAAGCAGTCTCATAAGATCCTTGAAAAAAAAAAGATAGTGACTTGTAATTGTTAGGACTAATATAGCTTCACAATAATGGTGTTTAAACTCAAAACTACTCGTATGATACATATTTTGGAAACAAAAACACTCATTTAACATACCTTAATGTTTATAATTTCATAAAACCTCAACACATCCTGATGCAAACTCGACATTTCATGAGAATACAACTCTCATAAAGATGCAAAAATGTTACAAAAGGAAGATGTAAACTCGTCTCTCACTTGAATTTGTAGTTCACATGGGTGTAATATGGTGCTAGTAATATTTTTCACATGAAATTCATGAGTTTCATGGCTCTTCCATATTAAAATTCCTTTCTTTATAAGTTATAGGAATATGAAATGGTGTCATATATCACTCCGATCTCGTTTGTAACACACTGTGGAAGCGGAAATACACAAAAGAAGAATAATTTATTTCAGAAATGCTTTAACACTTGTTCCTGAATCATTGTTGTGTAGTCGAATATAGAAAAAGAAATATCCATCATTTCCCATCGGGCCATCAATGATGATGTCCTTCAAGAGAGTGGTGGAGAAGGAGGCGTGGTTGAACACATGTCCTTAAACTTATAGGATCAGAACATCATATTTTGCATCCTTGAAAATTACATTCAACTTTGTGCACATAAAAAACATTGACTACATGTTTTGAATGCAAATGATGTTGCATGCATTCTCACCATCTTACTTTTCAACACGCAACCTTATCTTAACTGTTATGAAACACAATGAATGGAATTCCTCAAATTTATGCTTGAAAAAAGCATTTATTGTTAATATCCTGAATTTGAAAATTCACTTCATGTATTCGTTTAAAGAAAGTACATCTCATGAAGCTGACCATGTGGATTGAGACAAGATATCATCGAAAAGATTGTTCATGAGGTCTTATGATTTTGAATGTGTGAAGAAGAATCTATTCATCATTTTATGCTTCACTTTGTTGATGGAGATTAAATTTTGAAGTTTTTTTACCATATGATTGCCTTGCCAATTGTTCAAGTGGACATTTCATCATGAAGAAATGCTCTGCACTTTTGGGAGAAGATGTAATGTAGTGACTAGTGGATGTTGGAAGGCCATGAGACAATATGAAAATTGTTCACGAGTTTTATTCAACTACTATTGGCGTAGGAATATCCATGGTGAAAAATATTTCATTTTGATATTTATTTATGTTTAAGAAGGAAGGTGCTTGATGCAATTCTCATGGTGGTCAACCAATGCCCAATGGAGTTTCTTTCCATTTCAAGAACAGCAATCATCATAAGAATAACACAAATTTTCTTCAACAATTTATTTTATTGCGTAAAAAGCTCCTTCATCACTTGTAATTTAGATGGAAGATTCACTAGAAAGTTCAAATAAGAGATTCACTGCAGAGGGGGGATATTTGTTGTACGCTGGTGAATCTTGCTATGGAATGTCATGTTTGCACACGGAAGGTCCAAAGTTCGATATGCCCATTATTATTCTCTGTAAATGAACCTGAAATCCCTTTGCAGCATTTTGTTTGTCGTTTTCCTTACGGACTCAAACATCGCGATTTTTATTGACGGAATGAAGCGATGTGAATCTACTTCTGGCATGCCGAGTATGGTTTCGTTTGAGGGCACTGTTCTCATTTATTCAAGGTTCTCTTCTTCATTTCCAATTCTTGCCAACTTCTCCTTATTTGCTTCTCTCAAGTTTCTCTCGTAAGTCTCTTCCCGGATGGGAAATTCGTCGTACGCAGATTATTTTATATGGCGGAGTATTGTTGAAGATTTGTTACGAAAGAAGGAAGACACCCGGTACCTGATTGGCGACAAACAGAATCGAGGAAAGTTACAACCAGGGCTAAACTGTACCAAGTTCTGTTCGTTGGCAAGGTGTAGATCGATATAGCGATCGAATGGCCGCCGTATGTCCACGATTGCCAGCCACCGGGTTTGGGCTTTACTCTACTAGATCACGAGCGATTGAACATCGTCATGGACAAAGGGATCTTTCATCAACCAGCTTTTTAGGATGCAGCCCGCCCTTGCCGTCGAACTGCTGCTTATGAGCCAGTGTATCGTAGGTGGGGTTCCAAAATTAGACTTGAAGGTAATTCGTTAGGTCTACTCTTTAGCGGACACTCGCGAACTTGATTAGCTACCTCGTGCACCGGCCGTTTCCCCTTGCGAGGAGCTCGCGATGGCGGGATGAATTTCCCCCTACTTTCCCCCAGGGTGTTGTTCCACAACTTGGAATTTTGAGCAGAAAGTGGTTCGGAATGGTGACATGGCAGCGGTCAGCGCGGACCGGTGCCTCGCCACTTACTATGGCAAGAATCGATTTTCCCCCCGAATAATGAAAGAGGTGACCTTCACCTCGGCCTCGTTCTCCTGCCCATTTTTTTGTTGTTGATGTACAGTCGAACCTGGTTCCCGTATCTGTGCTTTTTTTGTTTTTGTATTTGGTATTTTGCATTTGCCCGAATTTTTTGCACACTCTCCCGCACTTTTCGTGGTTGACGAAAAGTTTTTTTGGCAACCGTCGGAATCGACCCCTGGACCAGTGGCTTCGGGTCCGTTGAGCGGTTTCCCGGTTGTAGGTGTAGTGCTCGCGCGAGAAGAGAGAGCGATCCCCTCGCACTGAGCGGCTCGACGCCGCGCATCGATGGGCGAACGGAGCCGCACATTTCGAACTCTCAAATTCAAATAAATCGAGCACACATGCAGAGTGGCATCTACAACGGCTGAGATGGAAGATCGTGGTGTCACGAACTCACCAAAAAGCTACCATAAAAGGTGCATGGATTATCGAAAATCGGGGAAGTTGTAGCGCATTTTGTGACAAAATTTTGTGCGGCTCGCTGCCGAACCGAGCTCTACAACAACCAAAAAAGAGCTAAAAAATGTATCTTGGACGAACCACATCCGGTCCGGCCAGACGTCCACCGACACGCAGGAACATGCTCGGACCCACGACAACAACAAAAAAAGGGCCGACGAACGAGGCCCTCAACGGCCACGTAAGGTCTCCGTACATCTCTTGCTTCCGTCACTCTTTTGGTTGTTTTTGGACGAAGCGCCTTCATATTCTTTGAATCAAAGCAAGAATGGAATTTAAATTTTAGTGGTGTACTTAATCTTCATTTAATCTTATGCGCCGATGCAATGCTCTACAACATCCCAATTTTTTTATTTAAATTTGAATGCTTGAACTTCGCCAATGCGAACCCTTACTGGCAACTCGAGGGACTACAAAGCCGCCTTTGTAGGCAAGCAACACAACGAGGGCCCAATGCACACTAGTGTGGATGGGACCCTTTTTCTTACTTATCACACAACTCAACAGTGGCAACCAATGTGCCTCCACCATCCCTAGTCCCCACCGCATCCGTCCCCCATACATCATGCCGACACGGACCCACCCACTAACTCCATCTCCCGGTATTCCCAGTTGAAATCCATCAACAGGCCGGCCTTCCTTTCCCAAACTTGATTCATTGCCATCCTAAGCCGAAGTGGCGAGCGTCTGCTCCTTGGAGGTTGAGCGCCGGCAGTTACGCTACATGATACGCAAAGCGCATGCTACATGTCGCAAGCTCCGTTGTCTTGAAGCTAGGGAGGAAGTCGCCAATTTGAAAGAGAAACTTGGCCCGGAGGTGCGTTTCAACGTCAAAGCGTGCATTAGCGGGGGGTGTACCTATGGCAAGCGCCGTAAAGCCCATGTGCCAAGTCTGCAATACCTGCCACACATAGGCTACATGTCATTGGCAACCAAAATGGAGGCCATGGAACCACTCTTCTTCGCCAAGCCTATGCCAGAAGCCGGCCGCAGCAGACACAACCATGGCTAGCGGCCTTGTTAAAGGTTGGTGGACACCCAACAAATATGTGGCATTGATGGAGAATCGTCTTGCCTTTTCTCAATTCAACCGATCGACAAGAGATTGGATGGTTTGCATGAATGAGGAAGTTGTAAGGAAGCTTATCCTCATGTGGATGCTTCGAGAACCCACAATCATGCTATAGATGAAGAGTAGCCTTCAAAACATTAGAAAGGTTAGGCAACATGCCCAATACTTACTTCCGTGTAGTAGGTTTCAGCTCAACCTCGAGTCGTGGCAGATTAGCATACACCTGAACAAGTTTCCAGAGATCAAGCATGACATGCCTAAGCTTGGTAAGCTCTACGCCATACGCATGTTGTGGTACGACATTGCAGCAAAGTGTTTTGGGTGAGGACAACGTGATGACCATACATCCATGACCACCACCATCACCGGCACCTACCCTAGAATGCGAAACGGACATGGCACTATCAATGGATGATGACAGTGATCGTCGCGTTCACCTCAAGGCAACCATGAAGCAATAGATTGAGAGGGTTGGGCTCATTCTACAGGAAGCCAAAAACCTGAAATGCGTTAACTACAACGACTGCCTGAAGACCTTATGGGGCATGGCCATTCAAACCATCAACAAGGAGTCAATGTTGCATAAAGACAAAAAGCTACGATTGCTTGATTCCTTATGCACCGATGAGCATCAACGGTTTGTATGTTTATCAACTAGTTTTTTGTATGAGCAAGTTGTCAGTCCTATGCTCGTAAGTGATACAAATATTGGCATGAAGGGTGTTTTGTGGAGCGGATAGTGGAAAACAGGATGTATGAGGATGGCACAGATGGGCAGGGTGATGAGGAAGCTGTCAGTAGTGTCATGTCAAGCTCGTATAAAAATGGGGCAAGAGTGGGAGACATTTATGATGCAGTTAGAGGTGTGTAGGGGTTCTTAGCGGGCAAACAAGAGTAAGAGGAGGAGTGCTTTTACTTTTGATTGATGAAATCATGAATGTATCAATACAAGGTGAATAAAATCACTATCCCTTGAATAAGTATCTATCGTTCCTGTGTCGTACACTGCTTCCTTATTTTCGTGCAATAACATTGTGCAACCACCTGGTCTGCCCAATCATATTGTAAGACTTCCGTTGTACCATGAATGACATGGGATGCCACATTGTCCAGGTCTAAAGCTAACGTGTCTAGCAATGTCATTGTGTTGTGGAACATGATGCATGCTAAATGAGGGGACTTTGAAACTCATCATCAAAGTGCGGCATGCCCTATTAAATCCAAAATGCCTAACACCTACTCCATGCATGACCTAATGTTTACATGCCTATGATTAAGCAACTCTTCTCTATTTTCAGGTCGAAACTATCCGTGGTCCCACCCTCGCAAATGATAACATACACCACAATAAGGTGGCATGATGCCATGCATGTTGGGATGTGAAGCATCAGCAATCATGAACATGGATGACATGAAGTGGCATCCTTGGCAAACAATCACACAAAACATCCTTGCGTCATGGGCCATACCCTCCCATCCCACGCTCGCGTCAGAAAAGAGGATGTGAAGGTTATGATCACATGCCA
Organism: Penium margaritaceum; assembly: GCA_023375785.1. NCBI lineage: Eukaryota > Viridiplantae > Streptophyta > Zygnematophyceae > Desmidiales > Peniaceae > Penium > Penium margaritaceum. Next base: position 69,165 of record SZWC01004289.1, read on the forward strand.
TTGAAATGCTCTGATTGACTTGATGATACCGATTGATGTAAACACCACGTCAGCTACAACACACTATGATAGGGATGTGTGTGTTGTCCATAGCCCCGACGCAATGCTCGAACCATGGTGGGTCATCCCAACTCCATTCCCAAGGTTTACCAATGAGATCAGAAAGAGGCATCGATACTTTCATGTATTCCTTTACAAATGGATGGAAGTAGTTGTATAACCCCAAAGATACTAGAACAACCCAAATACTAGTCAACGTTGGCAAATCAATAACTTATTCTTCCTTCTTTTAGTCCATGATTATCCGTGCCCAATCAATGATATGGCCTGAAAACTCCATCTGACCGCAACTAAAGAGACGCATCAAGATATTTCGTGGATTGGCATCACTTATCTCTAAAAGACATTTCGTGGATGTCCATTATGGTCCTCCAAGGCGTGGTTGTACACCAACATGTCCTCGATGTGCCCTATGGTCTGATGATTTTGTTAGTACATAATCATTGGAAACAACATTTTATCTTAATTGGCTACCAAGTGATTCTTTCTAAGATGAAGAAATATGATTTAATCATGAATCTGAGGTAGTCCTTGGATGTTATCCATGTATAACCTTGGTTAAACACTTCCGTAAAACTGCTTTGACGCCATGTGTTATAGATAAGCTCGTTCTTCATGGCCAGATGACACATCCATGTGCCAACCAACCTACACCCGTGACCTTTATGTTACACATGTCGAGGTTGATAGTGTCTCTCTTGATCAGCTGCTCCACAAACCATGAGCTACACATGATGGAAACCTCCGCATTGAATGGACATTGTAGTTCTACATCTGTTGATTGGAACTTTGAGGTACACCGAACGGGGATGTGTAGGAGCACTAACTCAGGAGAATTTTTGCTAGCCCATGCTCAAAATGATTTGGACGCAAAGGGTCACAATGCATCCACGATGAGGAGGAGCCTAGCATGGTCAATGGACAGTCGTTGATCCTTGCACTTTGTGACAAATCATAACTCTCAGGTTATGTGGAACCACTATTCATATGTCTCCACATTTGCCCACTGATTCGGCATGCGCATGGAGTGCTATCCCAGGTACCAAAGCATGTGGTCACTATGCTTGTAGCTTGGATGGCAAGCAATTGTCTTGGCAGTCTAGACAAACTACAATACGAGCATCTTCCCATTAAGGAAAGATGAAATGAATGTAGTAACCTCCCTTGTCTTCTTCGTTGTACGCACACACAAACACACACTTCTTGCAAACCCTTGGGATTGAAGTGTAGTGCGTAGACCAGTTGTACTCCGGTGTGGTCCGCATTCACAATCATGAGATCATGATTGCCATACATACCGATTTGGAATACAGAATACTGAACCATGGATTCTACACGACCATCAAAGTTCTCAAAATGCTTCTGAGAAGCAGAAAATTTGCATCTTCAAGACCACGGAAGTTTCTGGCCACAAACTTGTGGAACGAGATGCAATTAAAGAGGTTGAAACATCACATCTGTTAATTTCATACCACATGCTCCTAGAGGTTGGTCTGAACCTTCTCATGGCCTGTGATACCTGTTGGAGTGAACGATATCTGCAGTGAGTGGTAGCTCCGACATGGCGTAGTCGGTTTGATAATCAGAGGTCTGTGCGTAGAGCTACAAACTTTTATCCAAAAGTATTCGGGTGCGTCTCGACCATGAATTTTTTATGTAAAGACCAGATTGAACTATGGCATCCAAGTCCAAGGGGAGGAAGGAGCCTGGATTTTTGTGTTGCATGCACAGCATGGCTGTGCATGCCTGTTAGCCCAGCTTGGTCAACAACTGTGTAGTGCAAGCAAACACTGTTGGGTACTTGGTCCATACCTATTAGGGTTGGGCTACACCTAACTAGACTGTTGGGACCGCTTGCATCAGCACATGCAAGCAGAACTCTAGAGGAGGGACCACTCTGCATCAGGTGGTGCATGCACGACTCAGCATTGCATCAACTAGCACATGCACAACTCGGCAACTACATCAGCTACTACATGCACGACTTAGCAGCTGCATGCGAAGCCTAGAGTGGGAGCCACCCTACGTCAACGGCAACATGCGCGACCCAGTAGCTAGGGCCACGGCCAAGTTGCGAGCCTTAAGGAAGCTTCCTTGAGGAGGAAGTTGCGTGCCTAGGACCAGGAAGATTCCTTAAGGAGGAAGCTATGACCTTGTAGTAGGAAGTTTCCTCTGAGCACACAGCAACTGGTCAACTTGCCAAGATCCCACTATAAAAGCACACTGGACTCAGTCTGTCCAATAACTCTATCCAATAACTTAAGTGAGCAAGACCAGTAATCCATCTCTGCCAGACAATGCCTCAGACCAAGACTTTGCAGGCGTACTCTCACCTGAAGACCCATGTCAGCCTAGCAGCCTTTTGCCAGCTTCGGTTGGTGGACGCCCCTGACTACCTAAAGGCTTGACTACCTAGAAAAGGTGGCCAGACTACGTCCAAGACTGGAAAGCAGTCTTGCTAGAGCTGCCTACTGTCTAGGCGTTGAGCCCAGAGTTAATATCTGGTGTTTGCTCTGCCTTGTTATGGTGATCTAGTCTGGACGGAATGTGTTGGAGTTCCCCTCTGTCAGCCTAGTGAGCCTGGTAGCACTTTGCCAGCTTGGCTAGGATGGTTAGAATTCCTCTGACGACCTGGTAAGTCTGACAGTGGCTACCAGCGTGGAGAGGAGGCTGCCCTGACAACCTGGAGGCCATTTCACTTGAAAGTACAATGACGGTGCACAGACCCTTGCAAAGACAGCCTTGATGGTCTAGCAAGGTGTTGCGCCCATGGATGGGGCAGGTTGTGTCAGAGCATTGAGCTGAAATGTGTTTTGCCACTGTTTTCCCTGTATCAAACTTGTACTTGATAGTCTTTTCAACAACAAGTTTGATTCCAATCTTCTGTTTTGGCACACAGATCCTGGATAGTAGCAAGACCCCCTTGCTACATCAGAGCACGGGGTGACTTCGTCATTGGAGGCTCCCAAAGCACGAACATGGTATAAGAGCACAAGGACGTCTAGGCATGCAAAACATTTTATTAGAGCATCAGATCCCTGCTGCCAGCAAGAAGCAACAGTTATAGCCCAAGTGTCAGAGGATGACAACGACTGTCATCAATCACCAGTGGCAGAGTGAACGCATGAAATGGCCACCCTGCACACATGGAGTCATTGAGGACGCTTTTGGCGACCTGAATATGAAGAGCCCACACATGGACTCTCAACAACAGAATGAACTCTCTATGCCAAGTTTGTGCATGGACCAAGGATGTGGTCCAAGGAGAGAGCAAGTACTAGCTGAAGTGGTGAAGCGCTCAAGAGACAATGTGCTTCAGACAAGGGCACGCCAAGACAATATGCGTATAAATGGAGTCTTGCGGCAACAGTTGATTGATAGGTGTCTTGCACTCTTACCTTCCAAAGAGAAGTGCACGAGTGTTGAAGCTCACCGTCCACAGATTCAGCAGCAGTTGTCCTTCATTCAAAAGAAGATGTAGTTTCAGCATCAGCTTCAACTGGCACAACTACCATTGTCATCAACTACAACCGTCCGACAGGCAAATGTGGCACAGCTCATGCCACAAGCTCTCATGCCAGTGTAGATGCCAGTGATACGACCTGCAACATCAGGCATGATACACCTCTGTGTGGTTCAGCCACAGCATGATGTAATAAAGGTGCCATCCGTGGCACTCGTACCTCCACTGCTTGATACACGTCATCATGAGATAACTAGGGAATAGGCTTTCTTGTATGAAAGCACAGAGCAACGACAACAAATTAGCAAGCAATAGCACATTTGCAAATGTGAGTGCCACACTTGTGAACTGCTAGCTGCCCAGGAAGCTCAACTTTAAGGCCAAGTGGCATGGATCCAGCAACAGAATGAGGTCTCGCAAGTAAGAAATGCTTCATCATCGTCACATAAGCCATCAGCACGACTGCCACAGCTCATTTCTCCTCCTGGCATGTTGAAGCCTGTCTGTCCTCGGCAGACAAAGTCAGCTTCATCTACTCATGGAGGAAGCATGCAAACCCTTGTGGTGTTTCTTGAAGCATCCAAACCCCACAACGGCTGCATTTTTCTTTGTGGCCCAGAAAGCCAAGAAGCTTCTAGGCAACTTACTAGAGCCTGCCTTGAGGATGACACTTGGTGGTCTTCGTACATGCCAAGTAGGACTGTAGGCAGAGGTTGGCTCCTATCAAGCCACTGCAAGCAGACGCATTAGTAAAGCTCTGCAAGTACAAAAGCATGTACCCTGCATGCACCCATTTACAGTTCTTGCCTTTGAGACTCCTCATAGAGTGTCCAACCAAGGGTAGACACTAAAGACCTTCATGCGGGCTTCATGAGGTTGCAAACTGAACAAACCTAAAGTGTGGATACCTTGTTTGAGGGTGATATGGTATCTTGGTTACAATACCAAGAGTGGTTGACGGCCTCCCATGTCGGGACACGTTTTCTAGACCGTTGCTATCCAGTGCATTGACTCATAATAGTACATGTGATTCCTCTCTTGATATATCTTTGCATTTTTTTTCTGTGAATACCTTTTGTTGTGTGACAGCAAACACGTGACCATGACTGTAGAATACCTAGAGAGGTGCGTACACCAAAATCAAGACCAGTGATCAAGAGGAAGACTAAGAGAAAGACCTAAGACCAGAAGTAGGACCAAGACCACAATGAAGGCCAAGTTTCAAAGTTATGAAGAAGACCATTATCCAATTCACGTTTAATGTGTAATTGGATGTGTACACATGGACCTGTGATCATGCATGTGCACGTAGAAGTGTGTCCGTGCATGCATGTGTGTCCTCGCACATTTGTACCTCATGCATGAATGACCATGTATGTAATGAGGTGCCCCTATTTTTCTGGCATACTCGGGGCCTCGACCGAGTTTCTGGGGGCATCTGGGCCATTTTCTGTTTTTCGGAAATGTGGCTCGCGGTCGAGCTCACCTCCGCTCGACCGCGACTGCGCGGATGCGGGGATGCACGGACGCGAGGAGGAGCGAGCGAGCGAATGGAGCACGGCGTGCTCCACATGCCAGGGGCGTGTTTCGCTCGTCGCTTCGCAGCAGCGTTCCGATCACGCCACGCGAGGGTGGCTTTCACCCTCTCGGCGAGTAGCGTAACGGCGACGCTACCCGCCGAGGGGTTGTTTCGACGGACGGCCCCGGCAACTGCGGCGGTCAACGGCGGCAGTAAAACCGGTGACTGCGACCGTGCGACGGTCGCAGTTCTCCAGTGGCGTGCGCAACACGGTGACCGCATCCACCACCGAGAAGCATACGGGAGTAACGACGCGGCTCGCCGAGAGACAAGATCAACCGTCGATCTCAACGATCGACGGCCGGGGACTTCTCGCACTAGACATTAGGTGCAAGTAGAGCACCAGGTTCAGGTGCAAGCAGAGCACCGAGTTCAGGTGCAAGTAGCTTGTCATAGCAAGCTAGGAAAGCAGTAGGCTGAGACCTGGGCTAGCCAGCGAGACAGTATAAATACCCTGTACTCAGTTCAATCTCATTAACGTGTATTTTCCAGCTCTGACTTCCTAAAATATCCAAGTCTATCTTTCCGCTGCGACTGTGCTCTCCACACACCAAGGCTAAATCTCCAGAGAGCACCCACTCTCACAATGTATTTGGCTATGCACTCGTGCGTGCCTTGTTCTCCTTTTGTCTGTATGCCAACGTCATGCTCTCTATTGCTTCGTGCACATCAATGCTTAAAGGATTAGGTTTTGTGTAAGTTGAATGACATGAGATAGTCAAACCTACCTCATCATAGAGTAAGAAGAACTCTCCATCGTAAACCTTGTCTTCATCAAGCCTTTTCAACATCTCAGGTTGAAAAGTATCAATCTTATCTGTTTAAAAACTAACAAATTAATTACCTCTTCTGAACACTTCTGGGGTGAGTCTCGTATATTGGTCGAGCATCTTGGGTGGAAGGCATAGGAAATCGGAAAATGAGCACAGGATTAGGGGATGGAAATTTCTGATAATCTTTCAAAAAGTGGATGCTGAATGGAAAACAATAGGGATACTTTGTAACCCAAAAATGACAACATTGTGTCATCAATAATTCCACAAACCAAGGCTTGCATGTCCATGGTTGAGCTATCAAGTCTACTAAAATAAAAAGGGATGTACCTCAAACACGACCACCGATACATTGCTTCTCATGCGTGCCACGTGTGTCCATTTGGAATATGTTGGGTGTCACAGTTTGTATCTCGGCTACATGCATTAGATGGTGAAAAGTTGGCCAGGAGTTTTCACAATGATTTCCATTTCCAACCACTTAACTGTTGTTTTGTTGTTTCCAATGAATACAATGAAAGATGCTTGATGGGCCATGGATCTACGGTTGGCCATGTTGCGTGTCATGGTCGGGTTATCAATCGACCATTGTCTCAGTGACCCGCTCCATCGTGTGTGGCCTTGCTTACATCCTTGCTATTCGCACCTTGTAGCAAACATGTAGACACACCAATGATCCGCACCTCTCTCATGATGCATTTCTACTCCATGGTGCTGGTTCTTGTTCTCTACTCTTTTGAGTGTCCCAAGATGAAGGTGGGTATGATGGTTAGTAGGGTGCATTTTTCAGCATACCACACCCGGTAGAGTGGCAATGGATATCCCTCAGCTTTGCCCTTACGTTCCGACGAAGTAACTTTCAGTTATTTTGACTTAGAAGAGGAACACCAGGAGTGGATCTCCCATGTTTACACCTACTCCTTTGTCCTCGATGACATTAAGGAGGCTACAAAGAGCATATTCACATCCAGGAGCAAATCACACAGAGTTCGCCTGAGCATGCTGACCATTGTCCCATGCGACTTAACGCAAGCAATTGTGTCAGGCATAAACTACCTTGGAAAATTCCATGGCGATACGGTAACAGGGTTGGACCTGCTGCTTCGTGGAAGTATCCACTTCCCACTCTTGGCGTCATGTACACTATTGTAGTTGTGGTTTACACATGCTCACTCAAAGTTTCATGACTGTGGTGGGGCATTGGTGAAGGGCACGAAGCCCAAGAAATGTGCCTAAAGGGAAAAAAACGTCCTTTATCGGCGTTCCGCCTTCAAGAAGATGTACATTTGTTGTGAGGCAGTGCACGACTGCGTCATCTCTACGCATATGGGAGCCAACATTGTGCGCATTGAGCTAACCCACCCTGAGGTGAGGTGTGTCCAGTGGCAATATTCTGGATGTTGGGTGCCTCCTGTAAGATGGAAAATGCCACCGTTTGGTAGTTTAAGGCATGCTGACAGAAGAAGATGGAAAATGTCACTGTTGTGTTGTTCACGGAGGGACACAAGTGCAACCTCACTGGAATGAAGGGCGCCTCCTCTAAGAAGGAAGCGTGGGTGCTACGTCATATTGATTCTACCATGGCCAAAGAGTTGTGCACTTCATCCAAGATGCTAAGACATGTTATGGAGGCATGCACGAGAGAGTGTCCAATGTATCATGCCGTACACCACACGGAAAATAAGGCATTGGTGAAACTGATGGGAGAAAACATTCACTCATGGATGCTCTTCCCAGCATAGATCACATCAGTAAGTGTGTCCGATGCTCTCCTTTGTGCTTCTTTACTTCAGACTTTCTATCATTGTGTTTTATGTGTCGTTACCGCATGCTCACGCTGTTTGCATGCAGTTGAAGAAGGTTGGATTGTTTGTTCAGTTTAATCATACAAGCTTAGAAGTTCATGTTTATTAGGATTCAGGAATGTAACGAGATATGAAGGGACACAAGATGTGGTGAATATAATATACATTGATGCACACGATTCTGTACAAACAGAGATCTAAACTTACATGAGAGAAGGATCTGATGCTAGGAACATGAAAGGAATCTAGTCTAATTCAGATTTGTCTAAGCCACATGTAGAAAGCACCAGAGGTGATGCAAATACCTTCCTCACCAGTGACTAATTCACACAGCTGTGGCTGAGTGAATGAGAAGGCTTGTGAGGTTGTGATGCCTTGGAAATGTTGAGGCTTGTGGTTATTGACTGTGGGAATCGTGGGCTTGGTCCTTAAGATGATGAGCGTTGTGAATTGGATTGTTAGTTTTAAAACACAAAGACTAACTGAGCAGATAAATCTACTACTGTCATGTATACGAGACTACATTAAGATATGATTAAATGGTCTAGGAATATGAAGATTCACTGAGTTAGTTAAGTAACCACTTTATGGGTTTTGGGTAGTTACAACCTCCACAGGAGGTTTCTTGTAGAAGGTGACTGAAGGTGAAGGTCGTGGAGAGGTTACGACGTAGTCAAAGAGCCTTGAGAGAAAAAAGATGGACAGAGATCTGAAACTTTCCATGAGAAAAACAAGCAGTGTGAAATGATTTCCAAATTATTAGAACATACTTAGGAAAAACAAGTAGATACGCGACCTCGGTAGATTAGACCAAATAAATCACAACACCCCCTCTCGGTCAAAGGAGATGAGAGCAAAAGCTAGCCAAAGAACTCCGAAAGGGTCGGGCGCAAAGGATGCAGGGAGGGAATGGGTTGGAGAGGGAGGATTTTTGTCAAAAAGGTGAGTGGGGCTCACTGCGGAAAATGGATGTCAAGGCTGTGAGGTGGGAGGCGAAGGGGCCAAATGATGTGATCCGGCCAATGGATGTAGGAATGGGGTTACATGGGGGAATCGGTGGAACGTGGGAAGGTGGATACAAAGGTAAAAGACAGTTGGTGGAGACGGGACCCGAGGTCGGTGAGACGGGTTTTTGGGGTTACGTACTAACCCTATGCAGTCGGTTCGGTATCCAAGAATCAGCGCTGACGTCAGAAAATCCGCTGCACAATGACTTCCGCGACGGCAATTCTGTCTGCGGTCGGTGTTTCTGTCCACCGACAGCCCATCGAGTATTTTCTAGGTATTTTTTTCAGCACTTCTGTCGCGTCCGGAAGACAGGCCCTCTCTTAGCGCGATTTTCCTTGCGGAAGCGACTCCTAGTCCGAGAAATTCGTGCGAATCGGACAGACTTCGCGCAGCAACCAGGGTTTTTTCCGAAACAGATACCGGACATCGCAAGCAAGCACTTGACTTCACCGATGACGACTTCTCGGACAGGAGGGGAAGGTCGAGCAAAACTAGTTTCCAAGGCAGATAACATGTTTGAACCCGGCTTCAGACTATTACTACGTAACCCCGATGCAAGCCTGCGTGCAGCCAATGCCACTAGTTGGTTGATGGAGGAAAAAGGAGGAGTGCTCCTGGTGTTGATCCGTGGCTGGAGGGGAAGCGGAGTGGCTGTGCAGGCCAAGCGGGTTGCACAACTGCTCCAGGAAGTTGTGGATCCACGGATCCATGGCGTTGAGGGAAGCAAATGCTTCCAGAAGAGGGAGAGGTGAGGCGACCGAGCCGCTTATCGTTACAGAGGCACACAGCCCTTGAAAAGCCCACCCCCTCCCAGATCGCACAACTCCAAGGAGGTGTTCGAAGGGAGAGGGAAGGGAAGGGAGGGTGAGACACAAGGGAAAGGCGTTGCGTGGCTCATCGTTGACGCCGTAGCGCATGGAGCCGCATGCAGAGGCGAGCACTCCATGAGGGGCTGTCGAGGAGAAGAGGAGAAGGGAAGGGGGATGCCGCGATGCCCTGCCCAAACACCCGGGCAGTGGCGGGAGGTTGGGCGAGTGGGGGGATTGTGGCAGCGCGAGCAAGGCCCGCAGCACGGGGAGGGAGCAGGAGAGGCACGAGGAGGCAACTGCGCTGCGAGGACACCAAGGAGAGGCACCGAGGGAGGGAGAAAGAGAAGGGAATGGAGGGCATTAGAAGGAGAGAAGGGGAGGATGGGGGCAGGTTGGGGATGTGAAAGGAGCAAGGGGGATCGTGGATGGGAATGGGGGCTAAGAGGGGGACCGAGGCGTCCTGGAGATGGGAAAGAGAGGGGGGTAGGATAGGAAAAGGGGGTGGAGGAGGGATGAAAGAGAGGCCAGAAGGAAGAAGGAGAAGGGTGGGACAGATGATAGGAGGGGAGGGCGGATAGGATAGGATAGGAGAGAAAGGGGAGAGGGGGGATGCGAGGTCCAGTGAGGAGTATAAAGGGGAGAAGGGAGAGAAAAACCAGATCACAGTGTTCATTTTCCCTTGTTAAGCAAACGGTGACTGTGATCGTCCCGGGAGGAGGCCTCGTCAGTGGGCGCAACCGAATCGGAACCGGCAAGGGCCACCACGATGACAACCATGCTGGGGAAGAGATCCGCAGTGGTGGAGTGTCATGTCATGGCACATGGAAGGGAAATGCCGAAGAGAGAAGAACGGCATGGAGAGGGAATGAGCTGGGGATGGCCGTGCCTTTGGATGCTGCGTGCCACACGACGGGAGTGGTGACAAGTGCACCCCACACTATTGGTGCAAGTATTGGGACAGACGAGGAGGCGGGTCATCAAATTGGAGCTGCCAACACCGCCAAAGGAGACGAAGAATATGTGGGATACTGTAGAGGACGTGACAATGACGGAGTGGGAGGAGGCGGAGGCAAGGTTGCAGTTGACTGAACCAGCGCACGCATTGATGAGGACGACGGGAATCCCTGCGGAGTGGGGAGAATCCGTGGTAGGGGTATCAAGGAGTGCGGCTGCATTTGTGGAGGCGGCAGGCCCGACAGTGATGGAGATCACGCTGTCAGAGCTTGTGTGCGAGATGAAAATGGAGGAGTGGGCTGAGTGGGAGAGGAAGGGGAATGAGTTGAGGGATGGAAGGGAGATAGAAGAAGGTGGAGAAGGAGGACCAGAGAGGGACTTGATGGAAGAGTTGATCAGGATTTTTGGGCAAAGGCACCACCGGCCGAAATGTTCAAGGATGTAGAGTTTGAGTTCTTGGAGGCGGAAGCATGCAAAAGGGTGGTAGAGGGGGAAATGATGCGACGGCCACCAGAAACGGAGATGGAGGAAGTGCTTAGGGTGATGAGAATTGCTATGTAGGCAATAGCGTGGTTGTGCCGAATGACAGAGGCAATTGGGGATGGTAAGAGAGAAGGGACAAAGAGGGCACCAGAGGCGGTGTTGTCGGTATGAATGATTGGGGAGATTGTCGGAACGATGGAGGATGACGAAGGAAGTGCGGCGTTGGATAGGCTGGGGATGCCAACACAAAGGGTGGAGAGGAAGTGCTTGTGTGCTCAGGACAATCCATGGTTTGAGTACATAAGTGGGGAGATGGGACATGCAAGAGCTTGGGGGGAGAATGAGTCCCTGTATTCTTTGTAGAGGATGTGGACTGAATCTTGAGGGTACGGGAGGGGCGTGAGAAGGCCATCCTTGTGCATGTATGTTTGATGTTGGATGGGGTTGACGCTTTTTGTAAGAAACTCTGCTGGTTGTTGTTTCCCCAGGATATGTGTAAGTTGAAGTGTGTAATCAAGAACTTTAGACCACAGCCAGTGTCCCTTGATGTCTATATGTTTACTGTGGCCACTGTGTTGAGTAGAAGTACCAATATTGATAGCAGATTGGTTTTCCACAAATAGTGATGTTGCTCCTTGTTGAGGAAATCCAATTTCGAATAGAAGGTTATGCAAGTACGTAGTTTCTTGTGCTACATGTGTTGCTGCAAAATGTTCTGCTTCAGTCAAGCTCAAGGTGATGATGTCTTGTTTGTTAATTTTCCATGAGATAGCAGCGTCACCAAGGGTACAAAGATAACCAATGCGATTGTAACAATCACCGGGGGTGACCCCATAGTCTGAGTCGCTGTAACAGACCAGATGAAACTGAGTCTCTGTTCCATATTCAAGATAGAGGTCAGGGGTGGAGCACAAACATCGGAGAGCTCGTTCGAGTTCATGGAAGGCAGTCTCTGGATGTGTCTTGCTGAAAATTGCCAGATTACTGACGGCATATTGGAGATCTGGTTGCGTACAACTTGCTGCGTACATCAGCGAGCCCATTTTGGATAGAAACTGATGTTCTGTCATGGAGGTACCTGGTTCAAGAAGTGCCGGAAAGGAGTTGGGTTTGGATAGAGCTCTTCTCAGAATTATAAAGCGTCGTTGGATCTTAGAAGTATAGCTGTGCTGGCTCAGGCGAATAGCATTTTGGGATGGCCCATGGGATATGTTCATGCCAAGATAGCATGTGCCGTCACGCATGATTGTAATGTTGAAATGCTGAGACGTGGGTTCAATATGTCTTTCAGCTACTCCAGATTTTTGTGATGAATGTGGAACCGTGGTTTGATGTTGTATTCCTTTGGATTGAGGTAGTCCTTGACGTCATTGCTGACGTATTCACCACCGTTATCAGAACAAAGTATCTGAAGTTGAAATGAAGATTGTCATTCGACTTCTGCTAGCCATGTTTTGAAATCTTTGAAGAAGCCGTCTTTGCTAATCAGGGAATATGTCCAAGCATGTTGCGTTGCAATTTCAATGAAGAAAGCAGATACCTGTAGCCTCTTTGTAAGAATAGAAGTGGTCCACTTGTGTCGGTGTGTACTAGATGAAGCTTAGAGGATGGTGTAATTTGCATGTGTTGTGGAAAAGACTGTCTTGCTTGCTTGCTGTGAACACATGTTGAACATGGCTCATCTGAGATTCTGCCAGAGTAGGAGACGTGCAGACCTTTGATCATTCCCAGTCTATGGAGTTTCTTAAGGACTTCAAAATGGACATTTCCGAGTCGTTTGTGCCATGTGTCCATGTCATTGGCGTGTTTGGTGGTTGTTGTTAATACGAAGGTCAGCAGACAGTGACAACGAGAGAGGTATCCTGTCGTAATAACTTCTCCATCAGGATGATCAACTTCGAGAAGTAGACCTGTGGTTTTGAATGAGAGGCCACGGCTGAGAATGGAAAGGCGAATCCAACGCAACTTGTTTGAGCAAAAATGGTCAAGTATTGGCCACGCTAGGTGTGGGTTAGTTGCGGCATCAATGGATCCACGCCCATGAAGTACAAGTGTCGAAGGGTGACAAGGAAGCCCTTGTACGGGTGAGTCTCGTTAGTCGAGACCCACCCAGCGGGCCNATCAGCGAGCCCATTTTGGATAGAAACTGATGTTCTGTCATGGAGGTACCTGGTTCAAGAAGTGCCGGAAAGGAGTTGGGTTTGGATAGAGCTCTTCTCAGAATTATAAAGCGTCGTTGGATCTTAGAAGTATAGCTGTGCTGGCTCAGGCGAATAGTATTTTGGGATGGCCCATGGGATATGTTCATGCCAAGATAGTATGTGCCGTCACGCATGATTGTAATGTTGAAATGTTGAGACGTGGGTTCAATATGTCTTTCAGCTACTCCAGATTTTTGTGATGTATGTGGAACCGTGGTTTGATGTTGTATTCCTTTGGATTGAGGTAGTCCTTGACGTCATTGCTGACGTATTCACCACCGTTATCAGAACAAAGTATCTGAAGTTGAAATGAAGATTTTCATTCGACTTCTGCTAGTCATGTTTTGAAATCTTTGAAGAAGCCGTCTTTGCTAATCAGGGAATATGTCCAAGCATGTTGCGTTGCAATTTCAATGAAGAAAGCAGATACCTGTAGCCTCTTTGTGAAAATAGAAGTGGTCCACTTGTGTCGGTGTGTACTAGATGAAGCTTAGAGGATGGTGTAATTTGCATGTGTTGTGGAAAAGACTATCTTGCTTGCTTGCTGTGAACACATGTTGAACATGGCTCATCTGAGATTCTGCCAGAGTAGGAGACGTGCAGACCTTTGATCATTCCCAGTCCATGGAGTTTCTTAAGGACTTCAAAATGGACATTTCCGAGTCGTTTGTGCCATGTGTCCATGTCATTGGCGTGTTTGGTGGTTATTATTAATGCGAAGGTCAGCAGACAGTGACAACGAGAGAGGTATCATCCCATTTGTGCTACTTCTCCTGTCGTAATGACTTCTCCATCAGGATGATCAACTTTGAGAAGTAGACCTGTGGTTTTGAATGAGAGGCCACGGCTGAGAATGGAAAGGCGAATCCAACGCAACTTGTTTGAGCAAAAATGGTCAAGTATTGGCCACGCTAGGTGTGGGTTAGTTGCGGCATCAATGGATCCACGCCCATGAAGTACAAGTGTCGAAGGGTGACAAGGAAGCCCTTGTACGGGTGAGTCTCGTTAGTCGAGACCCACCCAGCGGGCCGGCGAGCGAGGCTCGCCGGCACACAACCGTGGAGTGAGGGCAAATCGCCCTCGCACTCCATAAAAGGGCCTGCTAGTCTGTGCCCTACACTGCACACCGAATCATGAAACAACACGGGGGTTTTCTAGGACTAATCTAGGTTCCCGTATGAATTGTTCAGGTTTGACCCAGGAAAACAGCAAGAGACTACCATGGGTCATGAAAGCTGGAGAAAAATTCCGCTCCTAGGTAACGGAGGAGAGGGGCTATGCCAGCAGGATGGAGGCGACTACGCATGTGGGGCGAAGGGGTCTCGAGCCGTCACGGTGCGTCACCTCCACTCCTCGCGTCAGCATGCCCTGCACGCTCACGACCATCCACAAGAGAAAACATGTACAGAGAGGGATTAACACGCCCCCTTGGACGGGAATGCGGTCGGCATGCAACCAAGGTGGTGCAGTTGGAGCACGAGGGAGGAGGATGGGAGAGCCTTGGTAGGAAAATCTGCCAGCTGGGCCTGACCACTTATTGCACATACTTCAACAGCCCCAGTCTCTACTGCCTCACAAACAAAGTGATGTTCAACGCTGATATTCTTTGTGCGTGGGTGCAACACGCCATCATTCGCTGGTACCAGCACCTGGTACCAGCGAATGATGTGAGCAAGAAAGCGGCCTTGGTGAAGGGTCGGAGTCCGTGCTGTGCGGTCGCGCTTGATGGTCATGCCTAGAAATTTATGTGCCTCCTCTAGGTCCGTCATCTTGTAGTGTGCTGTGAGCAGTGCTTTGGCCTGGTCAATGAGAGTGAGGGCGAGAGACAGGATCAACAGGTCATCCGCATAGACCAAAAATGCAACAGGCACACCACTGTTCGAACGCAGGCACAAAGAGGGATCACGCATGCTTTGTGTAAACCCACCACCCTCCAGGGTGCAGCGAATCTCTTTGTTCCAACATCTAGGCGCTCGTTTCAGGCCGTACAGGGCTTTCAGCAACAACCACACCCTATCTGTCCCATCCTCAAAGCCCTCTGGCTGTGTGACATACAGTTCTTCTTCTAGTGGGCCATTCAAAAAGGCATTTTGGACATCCATCTGGTGAATTTCCCAGTCCTCGCATGCGGCGACTGCAAGTAAGGCACGGCTTGTCCCATACTTTCCCACAGGCGCATAAGTGTTTGTGAAGTCCTATCCAGGGATTTGGTGAAATCCTTTAGCGACAAGCCAAGCTTTATACTTCTCAATCAGTCCTTTAACACTTCTTTTCAATTTGAACACCCACATGACATCAATGGCCTTGCGGCCAGGTGGCAAGGGTACTAGCTCAAACACCTCGTGTTCCACCAGTGCATTCAGTTCGGCTGCCATTGCCTTCTCCCATTCAGCAGCGTCTGAGCGCCCCCTTGCTTCAGTTAGTGTCAGTGGTTCAGTTGCACTGTGGTCCATGAGTTCAGTGCCAACAGTGTGGTAGAACTGCTTGTATTCAACTCTGGGAAGAGTGCGTAGAGAGCGTCGTACTGGTTCTGGCGATGGTGTTTTGGCGTTTTCTCAACAGGAGGGGTCAGAGGCCTGAGGCCTGGTGGTACCTAAGTGGCACTGGACTCTGTACTAGCCAGATTTGTGGATGAGAGCAAGTTCTCTGAAACGGGAGTGGCCATATCCCATGTTGTTCAAGCAGTCTGATCATCGGTTTGTGCTGGGGTTGACACAAAGACAGGTACGCTTACAAATTCAGGGTAGTGGTCGTGTGTGGACAGAGATGGAGCATGACGTAGTGTACGGAACACCTTATAGGGCATGTGTTCCAAGAAGCATGCATCATGAATTTTTACAATACAATGGTTGGTGGGGTCCCAAAACCGCCATGCCTTTGAGGCGTGGGATACCCCGACAAAGACGCACCAACGACCACAAGGACTCAGTTTGCTCTCTCGTTGTGGTGGTGCAAACCAGACACACGCCATTGTGCTCCACACTCGGGCTGGCCTCAGGTCAGCCTTCTCTTTGAACCAACGCTCCCACGGTATGACTGACTTTGGGAGGGGACCTTGTGGGATACGGTTCCACACTCAGGTGATGTACTTCAAAAGCCAGATGACAGACCGGACTCAGTCAACATTGTACGTAGTGCATCACCTAGAGTTCTGTGCCATCCCTCCACCACTCCATTCTTTTGTGAAGAGTACGGAGCCGTGGTCTGATGTTCCACCCCTTTGGCTTTCACTTCTGCAGTCAGTGAACCAAGGAACTCCCCTCCCCTGTCGGTTTGCAACTTCAGGAGTGAGCAACCTGTCTGTCGTTCAGCAAGCGACATCCATTCAGCGATTGCGCGCTGGGCATCGGCCTTGGTTTTGAGCAGGAAGGCCAGCAAAAGCGACTGAAGTCATCAGTGAGATTCAGAACGTACAAGGAAACATACTGGACTGATGCCACTGGCATTGGTCCTGTCAGGTCAGCATGTACCAGTTGTAGGGGCCTCGTGGTCTCACTGTCTGATCTAGGAAATGTTTGTCTGTGATCTTTCCCTTCATGGCATTCTAGACATGTGTTGGCCTTGAGGCCATGTGGGCAGGCATCTGAATGAAGACCATGTGCTGNAGAGCGTCGTACTGGTTCTGGCGATGGTGTTTTGGCGTTTTCTCAACAGGAGGGGTCAGAGGCCTGAGGCCTGGTGGTACCTAAGTGGCACTGGACTCTGTACTAGCCAGATTTGTGGATGAGAGCAAGTTCTCTGAAACGGGAGTGGCCATATCCCTTGTTGTTCAAGCAGTCTGATCATCGGTTTGTGCTGGGGTTGACACAAAGACAGGTACGCTTACAAATTCAGGGTAGTGGTCGTGTGTGGACAGAGATGGGGCATGACGTAGTGTACGGAACACCTTATAGGGCATGTGTTCCAAGAAGCATGCAGCATGAATTTTTACAGTACAATGGTTGGTGGGGTCCCAAAACCACCATGCCTTTGAGGCGTGGGATACCCCGACAAAGACGCACCAACGACCACAAGGACTCAGTTTGCTCTCTCGTTGTGGTGGTGCAAACCAGACACACGCCATTGTGCTCCACACTCGGGCTGGCCTCAGGTCAGCCTTCTCTTTGAACCAACGCTCCCACGGTATGACTGACTTTGGGAGGGGACCTTGTGGGATACGGTTCCACACTCAGGTGATGTACTTCACAACCTCCTCCCAAAAGCCAGATGACAGACCGGACTCAGTCAACATTTTACGTAGTGCATCACCTAGAGTTCTGTGCCATCCCTCCACCACTCCGTTCTTTTGTGAAGAGTACGGAGCCGTGGTCTGATGTTCCACCCCTTTGGCTTTCACTTCTGCAGTCAGTGAACCAAGGAACTCCCCTCCCCTGTCGGTTCGCAACTTCAGGAGTGAGCAACCTGTCTGTCGTTCAGCAAGCGACATCCATTCAGCAATTGCGCGCTGGGCATCGGCCTTGGTTTTGAGCAGGAAGGCCCAGCAAAAGCGGCTGAAGTCATCAGTGAGATTCAGAACGTACAAGGAAACATACTGGACTGATGCCACTGGCATTGGTCCTGTCAGGTCAGCATGTACCAGTTGTAGGGGCCTCGTGGTCTCACTGTCTGATCTAGGAAATGTTTGTCTGTGATCTTTCCCTTCATGGCATTCTAGACATGTGTTGGCCTTGAGGCCATGTGGGCAGGCATCTGAATGAAGACCATGTGCTGGGATGTGTTTCAATAGCTCAGCAAGTGTTTCCGTGTTGAGATGTGCAAGATGGTGATGCATGAGTTCTGCATGTGTTGTATCAGTGCCTGTGACACCATGCGCTTGGGGTCAGTTGACTTGTGAATGAACGAATGGGAACAGGGTGAGTTTGTACAACATGTGAGTATGAAGCGGCCCATCAACCAGCAAGTCACCAGAGGCATCATAGAGCATGCAACACTGTCTCTGTGTCAGTGCTGTCACATGAGCCTGTTGGTCTAGTTTCCCCCCACACAGCAAGTTGAATTTCAGCCGCGGGATGTACAAGACACTAGTCAACCACAATACACCGCTCGGTGCCTGGAGGGCCACGGTCCCCATGCCCTCAACCGACAACACTTCCCCAGACCCAGTCTTCACACCCGCAACATCAGGCGTGGCATGCAGTGTGACAAACAGCTGGCGATGCGGAGACATATGATGTGATGCTGCGGTATCAAACAGCCACTCATGCATGGGCAGTGTTTGTGATGATGTGATGTGTGTGTGCCCCAACCTCTGACCTGGCGGCTATGAGATGCCAGTCGACTCCGGTGGATGCAGCTCCATAGGCACACTCCACCCTGGTCCTGGAGACAGTGCCAGTGACTGCTGTGGCTCGGATTTCTCAACATACACCCTCTGCGCCCACGTTGGAACTGGGGCGGGTGCACTGAGGTATGGAGGCAAGAACAGGGATCCCTGGTACACCGGTGGAGGTAAGGCTGGCGCTGGTGGGTACATGACAGGCTACAGCTGCGGCGAACCGAAACTGGCTGCTCCAAAGGGTGCCGGCGCTCGAGGTCCTGCCGCAAGATATATCGTCCAGGCGGAAGGGTGATAGAGCGGCATCGGTGATTGCCCCACTGGTGGGCGTGTTTGCTGCGAGGATGGGGTCATGATTCGCTGGAGTGCCGGACATGCGCGCCAGTAGTGGTCCGGCTGTTTGCAGTAATTGCAGGTCTGGTTTCCTCCCCCTTGACCGCGTCCACGTCCTTCGCCACCTTGTCTGCCTCTGCCCCCTCCGCCGCCACGCCCCCCTCCTCCTATTCCAGGGTGAAGATGCGCAGGAGGAGGAGTGCCTCCTCCACCCTGATGCACAAATGCACTTGTTGCTGCACCCTCGTCTTCGCGTGCCTCGCCTTTCAGGATGTCTTCATACTTCTGTAGCTCCTCGAACAACTCTGCCAAGTTGGTGTTCTCGATATCAGCAACTTTTGGCTTCTGAAGCAGGCCATGCCGGAAGTCCTTGTACGGTTTGCTGAGGTGGAGGAGGACCGGATCTAGCCACTCAAGAATGGTGCAGGAAGCGCCGAAGTCGAGAATGCGCCGGCGAAAGTCCATGGCGGCGTCCCAGTATTCGGCAACTGGTGCTCCGGGCTTAGGACGGAGGTTGCGGAGTTGCTCGCGCAGAGAGATGACTAGGGCCATCCCCTGCTCTTCCTTCCACGTGGCAAGGTGTTTCGATGCATCATGAGGTCTAAGGTCTCCACTGCGAGGGTTTTCAGGGTCTTCTCCTGCCCCCCAAAAGCAGAAATGGCACATCGAGTATTGCTGGTTGTCAGGAAGTATACGCACCAGAGCATTGAATGCCCTCAAGAGGACTCGTGTGTTGGTGTCGTTCGGCGGCGGAGCTAAGTGGTACTCATCTAAACCATGCTCCGCCTCCCATGATAGGAACACATCCTTCCAGGATAAGAAGATGTGCACACCTAGCTACGGCGGCGTCAAGTCCTTGTAGGACAGCACCTTGCTCAGGTCGTCCCACGTCATCGCTGTAGAGGTGGCGCCGGGGGCGGCGCCGGCGCCTGTGATCGCGCCGGCATTTGCACCGGCTCCTTCCGGCGCGGATGCTGCTGCGCTCATGGCGATGTGCGACCTGAGGGCAAGCTAGGAGACAAGCACTAGCGCGGCTGCCCGTTTGTGGCTGCCGAAGTAAATTTCGGCAGCAATTCGCCGGGCCCACTTTGGGCCCAGTTTTCTGCTGCGAGCCCTAAGCTCGATAGGGATCGCCGGTCTTGACCTTTGGTGCCTATCAGGTCTTGTCTTGACCTGCAAGGACACCTTCAGGGCCAGGAGACCCTGCTGTCGTCCTATGTGAGAGACGGCGGCGCTTGGGCTCTCTCGTCCATCCCCGTTCTTCCTCTAGTGTCGCTCCCCTCTGTTCCGTCGCCTCCACTATCAGTACATGGACTAGGGGAAGGCGTTCAACTCTCCTAGGGGCTTGCGCGGCCTGCTTTCGCGGCTGCCGCGCGACTCTAAGGTCACTCGTCACTTGGCCGCCTACACATTTTCTTGTCGCCGGCCTGATTCGCCTCCATCATCCGTCTAACCTGGCTCTGATACCGTGAGAATGCAAAGGCAAATCCAGCACAACTTGTTTGAGCAAAGATGGTCAAGTATTGGCTACGCTAGGTGTGGGTTAGTCACGGCAGCCATGAATCCATGCCCACGAACTACAAGTGTAGAAGGGTGACAAGGAAGCCCTTGTACGGGTGAGTCTCGCTAGTTGAGACCCACCCTGCGGGCCGGTGAGTGAGGCTCGCCGGCACGCAACTGTGGAGCGAGGGCAAATCGCCCTCGCACTCCACAAAAGGGCCAGCTAGTCCACGCCCTACCCTGCACACCGAATCACAAAACAGCACGCAGGTTTTCTAGGACTAATCTAGGTTCCCGTATGAATTGTTCAGGTTTGACCCAGGAAAACAGCAAGAGACCACCATGGTTCAGGAAAGCTGGAGGACAAGTCCGCTCCTAGGTAACGGAGGAGAGGGACTATGCCAGTAGGATGGATGCAACTACGCATGCGGGGCAGAGGGGTCGCGAGCCATCACGGTGCGTCGCCTCCACTCCTCGCGTCAGCATGCCCTGTGTGCTCAC
>SZWC01004289.1:93437-104773 GCA_023375785.1 Penium margaritaceum
CGACAACGATGATAACGACGACGACGATGATAACGACGACGACGACAACGACGACGATGATGTCGGCGGCTGCGGCGGCGGCAGCAACGGCAACAACGACAACGACAATGACGACAGTGACGACGATGACGGTGGCGACAGTAAAGACAATGATGACAACGGCAGCGGTGGCGGCAGCGGCAGCAGCATCGGCGGCGGTGGCAGGTACGACGATGATGACGACGACAACAATGATGCCGACGACAACGACGATGATGAGGAGGACGATGAAGATGACAATAACAAAGACGAAAACAAAGATGACATCGACGACGATGATGACGAAGAAGACATTGATGATGACAATGATGACGACAACAACGCCGGCAGCGGTGGTGGCGGAAGCGGCGGCAGCGACGACGGTGGCGGCGGCGGCAATAACGATGACGACGACGACGACGGCGGGCAGCGGTAGTGGCGGCAACAGCGATCGGGGCAGGGGTTGAGACGACGACGAGAACGCCGACAACGACGACGATGACGACGACGGCTGCGGTGATGGCAGCGGCAGCATTGCTGGCGGCAGTGGCAGCCAAGACGATGACGACGACGACGAGGACGAGGACGAGGATGGGGACAAGGTCGAGGAGGAGGAGGAGGAGGAGGAGGAGGAGGAGGAGGAGGAGGAGGGGGAGGATGATGATGATGACAACAAAGACAACGACGACGACGATGAAGACGAAGAGAATGAGGACGAGGTCAAGGACAAGGAGGAGGAAAACGACTACAAGGAGGAGAACGACGACGGTGAGGAGGAGGACAATGGCAAAGCGGCGGCGGTGGCGGTGGCGGCGGTGGCGGTGGAGAGGCGGCGGCGGCTCTGCAGTTGCGATGACGACGACAACGACGACAACACAAGCGCTGTTGATGACGATGACGGTGACGGTGACAACCAAGATGGCGACAATGACAACGACGACAAAGACAACGACAATTATGACAACAACGACGATGACGACAGTGACAACGACAATGACAATGACGACGACGACGGCGACGACAACGACGGAAAGGGCGGCGGTGGCAATGAAGATGATGACGACAGCGACGACAATGACAACAACGACGGAGGCGGCGGCGGCGGCCTTGGTGGCGGCGGCAGAGGCAGTGGCAGGGGGCAAAGAGGCTGCGACGGCGGCGGCGAATGAAGCGACGACAATGACGACGACAACGAGGACGACGACGAAAAAAACAACCAAGACGGTTACATCGTGTTTGAATAAGATTATTTCGAATCCAATCTGAAGATTTCGAATCCCATCTGAATCCAATTTTAAAGAATGGGTTCAGATCTGATCCAATCAGAACAATAGAAAGGAATAACCAAACCCGATCCGAACCGAAGTGTTAACTTTGGTTAAGATCAGATTTGGTCGGTTTTGAATCGTTTCACTTCGGATTTCAGTTTTTACATCGAATTGGGACAGAGTTGTGCGGATTTGGGCAGATTTGGGTGGATTCGGGCGGATTTACTTTGGATTGGGGAAAACATGGGCAGATTTACTTTGGATTTGAGTGGATATGGACAGATTTGGGCCGAATTGGAATCTGAACTATCCGAATCCGTCGGACCGAAGTGTGAGAAAACCATGGCTGCATGTCGCCGACCGGTCCGGTTCGACCCCGGGATGGCGGCCGGGCTTCACGTCGAGGGCTTCGCGTGGCTGACCTTGCTTGCTTGTTACACCCGTTTGGTGGTGAGTCTCATTACTCTCCACAAGGTTTTTCTAATTCCTTGATGTTGTGATCGCCATGGCACTAGCATGGACAACACTTGCATGCTAGGAGGCTTAAGCCAGCAATCTTCCACTACCTGCGCTTATATCCCTAGGTTAAAAAGTAAAGCATTTGCATGTCTCTGCACCATGTTACGGCGATACTGTGGCTTTGTCCTGTGTTTAGGGCAAACTGACCTGCCGAGTGCATCACATGCCGCGTGCATCACCTGCCGCGTGCATCACCTGCCGCGTGCATCACCTCCAGCGTGCATCACCTGCCGCGTGCATCACCTCCAGCGTGCATCACCTGCCGCGTGCATCACCTCCAGCGTGCATCACCTGCCGCGTGCATCACCTCCAGCGTGCATCACCTGCCGCGTGCATCACCTGCCTTGCATTGCGGCAGCTACTTATGATGTGAGCTTGTCAGATGTCATTCCTTTTTGCATGTTAAAGTTTTTTTAGGGTTATGATATTATGCACATCTTTCCTGCTCAAACTCTCCCTGTTCGTGCACCCGTCTTGAGTGGTAGTGCGACATCTTTGCAATGTTACAGCCCAGAGCTAGGAAGCTTCAAAGCAACTTCTCTCAATCATGTGTTGGTTACATTCAACACACAATACTCTTGCACACGGTAGCCATTGAAAAGATGAATGGAAGCTTCCTAGCAACGCAGCCACTGACTAGGCGTCAGTCTGCGCCTAGTAAAGGTAGCGAGTAAAACGTTGGGTTTTAACGGTGACGACAGTCACAGGTCGTGCACACAACGGCAAGAGTCTGGCTAGGAGATACAAGGCAAAGTGCCAGAATGCTTCAATAGCATTTAGAGAGAGAAATGACAAATGACAGGTCCATGGCATAAGTACCTGCCGCGGCGCACGGCGGGTGTCGCACGCGGCAGTGCAAGATCTGCCCTAAAAACCAGCCCAAAACCAGTGTTTTGGCCGTAACTCTACGCAGACATGTCAGAACGCTACGCCGTTTGAACCTAGACATGCAAGATCACAAGCCGGACGCTACGACTGGTCACACGCATGCATCCGGCATCAAACGGTGGACACACAATGCAAAAACATGCAAATTGGGCCCACGGCCAGTCCACCCATAAACTCTAACGTGCTGCAGAAAAACTGCAGGGGGTCCTCAGTAGTGTCCAGAGCTCTGAAACGGTCGTCGGTCAGCTCCAAGCTGGTAGTCCGCCACCAGACGACGCACCGGTACCACTAGGGACCGCATTAGGGATTTGCACGAGTATGGACACAGCCGAGTGGTCACAGTAAACTGTACAGGTCGACAGGAATATCACAAATCACAACACTCCCCCATGACCCGATGGTACGCATGTCCATACACATGCAGCACTGAGACGAGTACAACAGCGAGTGCAACGACAGATGTGACATGGACAAAAACACAGCCCACACTCAACCACTCTTCGGCAAGGGGCGAAGCCCAAGAGAATGAATGACCACCGGGAATTTCGCGTGCTAGTGCCTTTGTCAAGAAGTCAGCACGCTGCATGTCAGTGCCAACCCATATGACGGAGATCACGTGTCGCTCCACCAGATCACGTACAAGGTCATATCCACTATCTCGCCCAGCTACATGGGATCGTATACCTTCAGGGCATCCTGCCCGTCAGGTGTGGGAGATGTGGAAGCCGTGGGCACTATGTCGAGGAGATTACTGAAGCGCTCCCCCACAACACGTGCGTATCGAGCCTGATGCAGCAGTAGCGTCTAACGTCTGCGGTCTCGCACGATCTCCATGCCAAGAGACACCGCTACACCACCAAGGTCCTTCATCCTTTAGGCAGTCTGGAGGCCAGCCTTGGCCTTCTTCATGGCCTCCAGTAAAGGAGACGCGATCAGAAGGTCGTCCACATAGACCAGGATGGTGGTGAACCGCTCAGGCAACTGTCGGATGAAGAGAGAGGGATCTGCCTCGCTCTGTACATATCCCACACGAGTCAGGGTGCCACTGATCTCCTAGTTCCAACACCGAGGAGATTGCTTGAGGTCGTACAAGGACTTGCGCAAGCGCCAGACCTTGTCGCCATCCTCAAAGCCGGATGGCTGAGCCACGTAAATGTCCTCATCCAGAGAGTCATGGAGGAACACATTCTTCACATCCATCTGGTCTAGTTCCTAGTCATACTGAGCCACTACACTAAATAGAGCTCGAGCTTAGGTCATGCAGTCGACAGGGGCAAAGGTGTTAGTGTAATTGATGCCCTCGATCTGAGAGTACCCCTTGACGACCAAGCGAGCCTTGTGGCGTTCCAGTGAGCCATCCGGGTTCACTTTCTAGCGAAAGACCCAATTGACCTGATTAGCCTTCCTCCCAGGTGGAAGGTCGACTAGCTCGTAAATTCTGTGCTCTCGGACGGCACGACGCTCATCCTCATAGGCAGCACGCCAAGCGTCAGCATCCTGTGATGAGAGAGCTTCCCTCAGTGTGCTCGGGTCAGGCGCCATAGAGGGAGAGCTCTGCGTGGCAAGAACACACGCCTCACTTCTAGGTCTGACGACCTCAAGATCAGCTGCTACATCACAAGCGATATGAAACTCACGAGTGACAAGATCGTTCTCTACAGGGCATGCTGGATGTACCTCTGTGTGCTCAATGCGGACACTCAGGCCCAGGGCCTTTGTGCCGGGATCACCACTGGCGATGCTGCGAGTGGAGCGCCTGGTTGCGGGACCTAACTCTCGGGCTCTGGAGTCCAAAGGTCGAAGACGACTGCCAGGCTCACGGGAGTAAGCTTGGCTCGAGGGGCGCACCTCAGGCTCAGGGACAGGCACGGCAACAGCTGGTGAGGGCTGAGGCAAAGGAGCTGCTGATGCCGTGCGAGGTGATGCATGTGTAAGAGACACGGGACTAGGTGTGGCAGTAGGCCCAGGTGAGGTAGGACCACGCACAGAGGCAAGAGTACCAAAGGCGGAAACAAGTACGGTCACAAGAGGATGCATAGGCACACAATCATGGGTATAAGTGGGGTGCAAGGGAACAGGGGTAGAGGCCAGCAGTGCTGGAGAGGTCTCTGGACCGACATCGATGATCGCTGGGTCATCAAGAGCCGGAGATCGCGAAGTGGAGGGAGCTCGAACAGACACATCAACGTGGCGAGAGGTGCTCGTAGGCGCAGACTCCCCCATCTATCGAGAAACCTCACACGTAGGAACATGCGTGACGGAGAGTGACGTGATCGATGTTAGATCACGGTAGGTGAGGGACTCAAAGAAGAGCGCGTTGCATGACTCAACAATGCGACGACGAGCAGGATCCCAAAAGCGCCAGGCCTTCGATCGCGGGGAGATGCCGACGAAGGCACACAAGCGACCTCACGGTGAGACCTTGGACCCTGCTAGTCCTTGGTGTACCACACACAAGACAAGGAGCCCCAAACGCGAGCGAGGCGCAGGTCAGCACGGTGGCTGAACTAGAGCTCATACGGTATGACCTGGTCCGGAAGGGGACCATGCGGGAGGCGGTTCCAGACCCAAGTCATGTAGGCAAAGCCTTCAAAAGCGAGGACTCCGCGAGACCGCACTCAGACCCCATAACGCGAACTGCATCCTCCATGGTGCGGTTCTAGCGCTCATAAACAACGTTCTGCTGAGGAGTAGCAGGAGTGGAGACCTGATGAATAGTCCTGTGCTCGGCAAAGAAGCTGTCCATTTCGCCAAGAAACTCGCCGTCGCGATCCGAGTGGAAGGTATGCAGTGTGTGGCAGGACTAACGCTCAGCCATCACTAGCTAGAGGCGAACCGTAAGAGCGGCGTCACTCTTCTGGCGCATGCTGTAGACCCATTGCATCCGGGTGAAGTCATCAGTCAGGGTCAAGACGTATCGACCCCGATCGGACGGAGACTCGGCAGGAAGAGGACCCAGAAGGTCCGAATGGACTATCTTGAGAGGGCAAAGTGCACGAGAACGGGAATCAGGGTAGGTGCAACGATGCATCTTACCCTGAGCACAGAAGAGACAGTCAGTCTTGGGTGGCTTCTCGAAAGAAGCCGCATCAAGACCGAGGGCGGGCTGTGTTTGAATGAGCTTTGACACAGTGTCGGAAACTACATGACACAGACAGCGATGAAGCAATCGCTGGTGCTCAGGAGACATAACACTAGTGAAAAAAGCATGAGCAAA
This sequence comes from Penium margaritaceum, assembly GCA_023375785.1. Classification (NCBI taxonomy): domain Eukaryota; kingdom Viridiplantae; phylum Streptophyta; class Zygnematophyceae; order Desmidiales; family Peniaceae; genus Penium; species Penium margaritaceum. Next base: position 99,348 of record SZWC01004289.1, read on the forward strand.
ATGGGAGGGGGAGCAAGGAGCAAAAGTCCAAGAGACACGATACAGGTCATCCACAACAGAGGCATAAAGAACAGTGCTACGAGTGTCAATAGCAGTCATTGTAGCGGAGTCTGCACTGTGCTCCACAAAGAGTCCCATCATTATGCAAGCACGTAGAGAAAGCAAACTGAGCTCAAGGTCAGGCACAAACAGCACCTCGAAAAGATACATGGGGCCAGACGGACCATCGAAACACACGACCCTAACACCCTAGACTGGCAATGACTGATTAGAGCCTCTGCGAACGGAACGAACTGATGCAACAGGGCCGGGAACAACAAAGTCACTACGACGACAGGTCATGTGATGAGTGGCACCGGAATCGATGATCCAAGTGGCACCGGAATCGATGATCCAAGTAGCACCGGAATCACGACTGGAGGACGTCACTATACAACGGGCAATGGAACACTCGGCCTCAGACGGACACTGGGCAGCATGTGGGAAGGAACGATGAAGGGCACAAAGTTGAGACTCATGAATCCAATCTGTACAATTAGGCCCATTCTCATCACATGCCGACCGTGCCCCCCCACAGGAGTCATCCCGAGCCACAAGAACACACGGACAGACAGTATGTGAACAACCCGGTTGTGACAGCACACTCATATCTCCCTGAAAGTGAAGCGCCAGAAGGTGTCAGAGCTCGGCGATGGTACGGTCACGTGGGTCTGCCGCCGGTGCTCACCGCTGCTCGCCGGTGGTGAAGCGGGAACTGCTGCGATCGTGGTCGCCACGCGCCCGGAGGATGTGCTGCTCGACATAGACCGTAGTGCGTGTGCAGCCTGGAGCTTGCAAGTAATCCGCGCAAAGTCGAGCGGCTGCTGGCACTCGATGTAGCGATGAGCGCCTCCACAGTTGTAGTAGTGAATAGAGATTCCACTGCTATAGCCCGATGACGGCTGCTGCTGTGACTGCTGCTGGCCCGAGCCGCGCCTCCGTCGCCCCTTCTTCCCCTGTGCTGTTGCCGCGACACCCTGTGTCTGAGTCGGTGTAATCGGGGTGGAAGGGGAAGAGGAGGGTGTGGCAAAGGATGGAGAAGGAGACTGCAGGAGGGGCATCGGTGGTGATGCGACGAATGCTGCTGCAAGGGGAGTCTCCTGATGAGCCACGGTTGCCTCACGGGCGGAAATCATCTGGAGGAAGAGCTGGTGCGCCCAGGGAAGAAGCTATAGTGAGGCCAAAAAAGGCTCGAGCACGGCGTCGATGTACCTCGTGAAGATGTGTGTGTGCTCAAAGCGAACTCCGAGCATGATCGTGCGGAGCGCCCACAGTTGTGAACCTCCTAAGGTCCCTAGGCGCGTTTAGATGCGCATGGCACGTTGCCAGTAGTCGGCTGCAGGCTCGGCAGGCCCCTGACGAAGGGAGTGAAAGGCACGAATGTGCGCGGCGTAGGTGACGTGCGTCTCTGTAGCAAGCAGGGATGATGCCAGGTCCCAGCCCCCACGTGGATCACCGCCGGTGCCTTTACCGACCTCACTAAGGAACGAGCGGAAGTTGACGACAGTCTCGCGCGGCATGGCGTAAAGAAGTCCGCGCATCGCCCTAGCCGCTGTCAGCACCTGTGCTCGGTCCGTAGTCTGATACGGACTGTGATAGTAGGGCCACACTCCCTCTGAAGTGGCCCAAACCTGGAAAAGGATCTCCCAGCAGTCAAAATCATCCTTGTTGACATACTGTGGGGACGGTGTCTCGAAGTCCTTGGGTTACCGCTCCATAGGGAGAGCAACCACAGGCTGAGAAGGACGAGGGATGGGGAAGACACCGGGAAAAGGGAACGCGTTGGGGTGGAGGTCAGGTGATGATCGAATCTCAGGAAAACGAGATGTTTGTAGGGGTCGAGTGCTCGTCTGGAGCTGGCGGAGACGCTCCTCATGCACACGAATGTCATGCTCAAGGGAGTCGCCATCCATGCCTGGCATATCTGGATCATCATCCCAAGGATCAAGAGGTGGCGGGTCACATCCAGCTCCTGTCTCCGATGCTGGAGCTGACTGTTGTGTAGAGGGTGCGACACCGTAAGCTCCCTCAGAGGTCTGCCATGGGGCCGTGGACTGACCTCGAAGAAGCTCAGTGAGTGTACGGATGGCGTCAGTCTGCTCCCGTAGTAGGCGACGCATCTCGTCCTACTGGCTCCGTAGGTCCTCAATAGCCTGTGAGAGTGGGCTCATGACCCCTGAGGAGGAACAAGAGGGATCTAGTATCCTCTTTCCCTTATCACCGGACGGAGCCATGTCACCGCTCATTATGGGCCCAGATGTCAACTTGGTCGGATTGCAGAAACGTCAGTGTTTCTTGAGGAGTAAAACCAGTGGCAACTTTTGACTCTCCGACCAAGAATTTGACTTAGTGTTGTCGTCAGCAGGTGGTTGCTGAGATCAGCATGACCTGATGACTTCAAAAAGAAAAATGCTGACGTCAGCTCCCCCCCCTTTTTTTACAACCCTCGCGTTTATTGCCGCGCTGTGCAGGGGGCGGCTGCTCCGCAGCAGCCGCGCAGAAACTGTGCGGAAGCTCTGCAGCAGCTTTCGCTCAGTTGGTATTGCTGCGCCGCCGGCACCTGCAACAGCAGCCGCGCGGCTGCTTTTGCAACTGTGGCAGCAGCTACGCACTGCTGCTGTGCTTTAGCGCAGCTGCGTGCTGTTGTTGCAGCTGTTGCACGTGCAGCTGTTGCGCGCTGCTACCGCCGCACGCTGCTGCTGCGTTGTTGCTCTGCTGCATTGCTGCTGCTGCTGTATGCTGTTGGAGCTGCTACTCAATGCTGCTGCTGCTGCACACTGCTGCTGCCTGCCATCGCCACCGTCGCTGCGCAACGCTGCTGGACCCTGCTTCTCCTGCGTGCTGCTGCTGCTGTTGCTGCTGCTGCTGCTGCTGCCACGGGCTGTTGCTATTGCTGCCAGCCACCGCCTGCCGCGGATGTGGCCTGCTACCGCCGCTGCTGGCGCCAATGCCAGCAGCTGCTAGCGGCTACCGCCTCTTGCAGGTGTCACCTGCTGCTGCTCGCGGCTGCTGTTGATGCTCTCACTCTCACGTGGGTGACGTCGCCGGCGGTCGGGTGTCGTCGGCAAGTCCCTGTGGATCAGCAACAGCGGTGACGCCCACTGCTGCTACTCTGCTGCATCTCTATAGCGTAGCTCGGTGAGAAGTGTCTCACCGCTCTGATACCATGAAAAGATGTGTGGAAGCTTCCTAGCGACACAGCCGCCGACTAGGCGTCATTGCCTGGTTGGACGGTGACGACAGTCACAGGTCGTGCACACAACGGCAAGAGTCTGGCTAGGAAGAAAAAGGCAAAGTGTCAGAATGCTTCAATAGCATTTGCGAAGAGAAATGACAAATGACAGGTCCATGGCATAAGTACCTGTCATGGCGCACGGCGGGTGTCGCACGTGGCAGTGCAAGATCTGTCCTAAAACCTGGCCCAAAACCAATGTTTTGGCCGAAACTCTGCGCAGACATGTCAGAACGTTACGCCGTCTGAACCTAGACATGCAAGATCACAAGCCGGACGCTACGATTGGCCACATGCATGCATCCGGCATCAAACGGTGGACACACAGTGCAAAACCATGCAAATCAGGCACACGGCCAGTCCACCGATGAACTCCTGCGTGCTGCAGTAAAACTGCAGGGGGTCCTGGGTAGTGTCTAGAGCTCTGGAACGGTCGTCGGTCAGCTCCTAGCTGGTAGTCCGCCACTAGACGACGCACCGGTACCACCAGGGTCCGCATCAGGGATCTGCACGAGTATGGACACGGTCGAGTGGCCACAGTAAACTGTACAGGTCGACCGGAACGTCACAAATCATAGCAACCATTGGCGGCTATTCCAGTAACACGTCTTTCTTTGAAAAACACATGTACAAACCTCGGAGGTTTTGACTCAAAACTACCGTATTGTTGGCTAAAATCGCACCACATTTTCGCAAGGTTTTTTTTAACACTGATTTGACCACCCGCGAACAAGTTATGTACCGTTCTGGTTCAAGGGTTAAGTTTGTAACCTATGATTAAATTCGACCAGACACTGGTCGAATCCGCGCAGTGGCACTTCGTTGTTGTCGAGCGTTCGGCCGAAGCAATTTGCTCGCTCGAACTCGAGCAAGCAAATCCAGGATCCACGATACTTGGACGCAATCAACTCCAAGCGTCGTTTGCACACGAGTGCAAACGCTCGTTGACCTCGGCCCTCGCTCGATTACATAGCCAACATGACACTGACCAAATGTAAACAGTGTTTTGGAAGATTTCTACGTACGCCATACTTTGCACCCAGGAGCCCAAGCAATTTGTAATTGTTGTGGACCAACACACAAGGAGTAAGTTGGCATGATGAAATTGCATCAACTCTTTGTGTTGCGGATTCATGCAATAACATGGTACCATTCACCGTTCCCCCCACTAGTGTCAAACCCTCTCTTCTCTCATCCAGACCAACAGTGGTAAAAAACATGAATTAAATGTGCCAACTTCACAACAGCTTCCAGGCCCCTGGCACAACTTGCTTCTCCTTCGCCCACCTTCGGAAGCCCTTCGCCTCCTGCCAAAGGCTTTTACAGGAGCCACCATTCACTGCTCTCCTCTTGAGCAGACCAAAGCATATCTCTTGCTCATAGATGCTCAGCTTTCTTAAATGCCTGAACTGCATTGAGAATCACAGGGAATACGTGATACCCTTCTTAAAAAAATGGTCTTTGTGACAGAGCAGAACATGCTCTCTGCAGGCGTTCTTACATCATCTTATATTGAGTTCCTCCTCCGCTGCCTGCAGCACGCGCTCCCTATTCAACACCACTATCAACATGATGAGAAATCAAAAACGCTAGCCGCCATCTAGTTTTCAGTCCCATGAGACAAACGACACCCGGCGCTCCTCTTTCGCACCTGCAACCCACTCCGCAGCAGCCGGATACCCCTTCACAGCCGCACAAGCCATGAGTTCCGCACCCTCCTCTTCACTCCTCTCAGTGCCAACTCCCTCGAGCAGGCACAGGGCGGCCCGGTACAGCCCCTCTGCGCTGCCCTTGCCCCCTGCAGCCTTGAACAGCTGGAAAGCCTTTGCGGCGTTCTTGTCGACTCCCCAGGCTTCCAGGTAGCACCTTGCCAGGTACACCTGACCACTGGGCTCCCCCTGTCCTGCCGCACGGGACCACCAGGCCCAAGCGGCGACATCGTCTCTGTCCACGCCCCGGCCAATGTGGTAACACAGTCCCACCTCCGCCTGCGCCCGCGCATGGCCCTGCAGCCCTGCCTGCTTGAGCATGCGAAACGCCGCCACCGAGTCCCGGGGAGCTCCTGGCACCCCCTCCATGAGGCACTGAGACAGCTTGTACTGGGCTACGGGGTCGCCTTGAGTTGCCTTCTCTCGCAAAACCTCCACAGGTATGG
>SZWC01004289.1:127455-168865 GCA_023375785.1 Penium margaritaceum
TGTGTGTGTGTATACGTGTATATGTGTGTGTATGTGAGTGTGTGTACGTGTATGTGTATGTGTGTGTGTGTGTGTATGTGTATGTGTGAGTGTGTATGTATATGTATGTGTGTGTATGTGTGTGCATATGTATGATTGTGATGTTACAATGGTATACATTCGAGGCAAGAATGTCATTGGTGCATTGGATACTTACTGTCAGATTGAACGCAACCCTTGCGAACGCACTCTGGCAAGTGTTAAGCATTGCTGTGCGGATTTCAGGCACCATAGTGCTTAGGTCTTGCGTTGTCTTTCCTCCAAGAACCAACTTCTGTGCTTCAAGAGTTTCAATTATTGCTTCCCGGGTTGATCCTCCTGCCAAGGAAAATAGATGAATTACAAACCATTTCTCAAGAAGTATGTGTACATTGAAAAAAAAAGGCTCTGGGCTTACCCCCTGTGGGATCGTCACAATGAGAGCATCCTTGACGTCTCCGATGATACCGTGATGGCGGCAGACATACTTCATCAGGCGAACATTACGTAGTGCCTTCTCTGTGCATGTTGTACCATCAATGCCCTTCACGTTGCAAGTCTTGCTCCCTTTGAAATCCAACTTGCTCAGGGATGCTTGAATGTAGATGGTCAAGGCACTAAGGAAGCTGTTGGAAACCATCATGCTCGCGTGATTGAACCTGCATGGAAAGCGTGTGTGATTAGTATTAGAAATACTTTCACAATGAATAGTAAGCCTTGGAAATGCGTTCTTTATACCACTTACTGGAAAAGACCGAACATGACTGTAATGAGGGTTTTGTTGACACCCCTTTTGATGATGTCTTTCAAGTTCTTGTCGTGGATCTCCAAGATCGCCGATCTGTTCATACAAAGACAGATGTACATCAATTAAGTGCCAGTTTATCAACTATGCCTATTGTTTTATCCATATAGTAACTTACCCGCCAGTTGTTCGAAGTGTTCCTTCTCTGTAATACAGGTCAGTGATGCAAACCACTCGGTCGTCACTGAGGTAAGGTTGTATCTTCAAAGACATTTCGTTCCATGCTGTTCCCACGAGTGCCATGTTGTCACCAAACATAGTGAAGTCCTGCTTGGTGTGCCCCTGGGGCCTTATAGATTCGATGCAGCCGAAAGCAAGACCCATCTGTTAAGAAATGAAAGCAAAACAGGTGGGAAAACATGTAGTGATGTTTTTACAAAAAGGGATTAGAATTGGCCATTGGAACAATAAAAGAAAAAGAAATAAACAAACTATACCTCGGATCGAGATGGTGGGAGAAAGTTTTGTAGTGAAGGTTGTGTAGCAGCGTCCTTGAACAACAGTGCGAGAATCTTTTGTACTTCTTCCTCTTCGGAGTTGCTCTCGATAGCATATGATGTTCCCATCTCCCACCGCAGCTCACACTCTTCCGTTCCTGGTATGCCTTTGCCATGTTCATGACATCACAAGGAGTATACAAAATAAGTGAAATGCATGGTTTAGTGGAGTCTAGTGCAAAGAATATTAGATATTACACTTTGTACCTGTCTTTGTTTTCACCAGTCATTGTGTCGTAGATGTCGTACATCTTTCCTGGCTGCCACTGCATGGCAAACTCCCTCATCATGTTCTTCTTTATTGTTGACGGAAGACCTTGAAGTAGAGCGTTGGAACAGCCCATCATGGTAATCGCACCAGAGCTGTCCATGAAGTATACTGATGCCTCGTACGGTGATTCAGACCAAGGCATATGAACACACAGGGCCATCGCATGCAGCTGGAATCCAATGTAGGCTTCGTCAAGGTCGCCAATTGACATGAGCTCCAACTGCTAAGTGTCATACCACGTCTCATACTCTTAGTACAATCCAAGTGCAGTTGTTTCTTATCACTACATGTGCTCATTGCATTGTCAAGTTATGCATGGATACTTACATCATTCCTTGTGCGTTGAACTTTTGGTGATGGTGCTGCATATGGGATACCATGAACAACATGTTAGTGAACAAATTTCTACCAACCATGAAAGATAAAGTATGTACCAGACATATATACTTGCAGCAAAGCATTCAACTAAGGTTGAAACTTCGACAAGATAAGACGATATCACTGTACATGAAAACCAAGTAGTCCTACGAAAGATCGTGTCAGAGGAACTCATACCTGAGTATGCTGGGATGAAGATTTGTTGGCATTACCTCATGTAAGGCATATGAAGATCGGGAAGTTATCTGAAAAGTACGTCTCTTGTACTTGAATATACACCTTTGACTTTGGATAGTTTGTCCACACATGGTCAATGATTGAACCTTGTGGTGTTGTAGGAGATTGAATGAGATTATGGAATTGGGAGAGAAGGAGAAACTGTAAACATTTTGGGATACCCTATTCAACATGGATGCTAAAATCACCAATGATTATGCAATACTCTGATTCATGTGCAGTGATAAAGCTTTGAAGGAATTGTAAGAAAGGCTGATTAGAGGTTTTTGGTCTGCGGGACAAGAGACAGAAATTCATCTTTTGGCCGTTATGTATAACGTGTTCCCATGTGAAAGTTTCATAGTCTTCTCCATGACTTTCCTTCATGTGTAATTTTTTTTCTGTTGCACACAATAGTCCTCCAACATGCCACTGTGTTTGTTTTGAAATACAGAATGAACATTTGATATCTTCTTTTGAAGGTGTGTTTCACACAGTAATATTCTGTTGACGTACTGCATTTCAGTTCTACATACAAAGTCTTCAATGCGGTTGTTCAAGGATCTCACATTCTGGTAGTAAATTGTGAATCATTTTGGAGCACACAATCCTTTTGTAGGTTGTATTACAAGTTCATACTGGTGTTCTCGTAGCCGTTTCATTTCATTCTGTACACGGTCTGTAATGGAAATCTCCTCAGGTCTGTATGTTTTCAGTTTAATGAGAGATGCCTCAGTGAAACGACTCAATGCAACGTAGTACTTATGATCAAGTCTGTAGTTGTCTAAATCAAGGACAGCCGGTTCTTTGAATGTGCATCCTTGTGATTTGTGCACTGTAATTGCGTTTGCATGTACTAAGGGGAATTGTTTTCGAGAAATTTGAAGACCGTCGTTGCTTCTTGAATGGGATGTTTTTTCAACGCGTTGAATTGGTGTCCAATCATGGGGAATAGATTCTTGTGCAATTAAGTCCTTATAGGTAACACTTTGTTTGCGGCCAACTTTTGGTTCAAGAAACTCAACCCAAAATGTTTGGACTTCATTTTGTAGCGTCGTTGCTGAACGTAGGATACCAGTTGCACCGTTTACAAGGCCATCAGCGGTATTCACATTCAAAACAACCTGAACACGACAACCTATGTACACGTTAAGTTTTTCAACAAGACGACCAGTGTAACGTCTGTCACTTCCAGCTTCTGGTAATGGTTCGGTACCCTGTTGACCTGAACCGTGAGACACAATAGCATCCCATGCCTGACATGAATATTTTTGTTGTAAGGTTGTGTTGAAAAGGACTTGATTGTGTTCTTCAACCTTACGGTTCAAGGCAAATAGGTGTAGTAGTTCTTCTTGCCCTTATCTTGTGACATTCTGAACTAGAAGCCTTCGAAAATACATGTGGTCAGATGGTGTCATTTTATTTTCTCGTAACCTGTTAAGAATCTGTGGAAATTCCTTGTTGTTTTGTCGCATGATTCTATGCAATTCAAACAGTTTGAAGTCAGACCATGGCGAGATGCTTGTTTCTGTTGACCCATCAGGTTTTTGGACTTCAAAAGGTTTTAGATCGAATGGGTAGCCATTGTTGACTGGTTTCAGTTGAAACAAGTCACCCACAAATAAAACGTGATGACCACCAAATGAAGATTTGATCCCCATGATTTCTTGTAGACGCTGGTCCATGTAATGCATGATTCTCCTCCCAAGCATGGACACCTCATCAACAATGATAAATCGTACGCAACCAAGTTCTATTGCCATTATCTGTCTAACATAGTTCGAAAGTTCAACGTACCTCCTTCCTGTGGTTTGAAGTTTCAGTGCATGATGAATTGTGGAACCACCAATATTGAAAGCAGCTACACCCGTGGGTGCTAGTTTCAATATTTTCAGAATTTTTTGATCTGAACCGGGTGGCCCATTTTAGTATTAAAGCAAGCGTTCATGAAGAGCATTCACAACGGTAGATTTGCCAACTCCAGCCCCTCCTGAAAGAAAACAAAGTAACGGTTTCTTCGCACGTCCTACATGATACATGATATTGTCAACAATTGCTCTTTGCTCAATGTTTAGCATACGATTCAATCGATAGAACTCTTCCTTTGGTTTTGCCTTCTCCGCAAACATATATCTTCCAACTTGCTCATAATGTTTTACAATTTCATTCTTCTTACTTGTATATGTGTCTTCACTCCTTTATCATTGTCTTCTTTTTCATGTTGTTCACGAACAATAGTTTCAAACTCCCTCAGTATAGTATCCCACTTTGATGAGGTTGGTGCATACTCTTCCATTTTCATTAGAATGGCTAGTTTGTTGTCTTCAAACAGTTGTGTTACTCTTGAATCCGTCAGATCATTCTCATGACGGAATGGTACAAAGAGGAGAACTCTCTCCCTTTTGTACCCTACGTCATCATTTTCTTGGCGGAAGTTTACAAAACGGATTATGCGCATTCTTTTTCGCACACGATAAATTTTTACACTGTCAATGTTTCCCAATTTTTTGGTGGAGTTATCAATGTTCATGATTTGGTCTATGCTTGTGTCGTTTTGTAATGCTGTTTCTTCCTCAAATTCACCTTCTTTTTCATCTGGTTCATAATCTGGCAAAAACGTGCGATTTCCATTTATGTAGTTGTGCTTTGACATCAAGTCCGCAAAGCACACATCCTCCAATTCTTTCGGTCTTCGTTCACATCGAGCTATAGCAGAATATTTCATGAACACGTCGTTTGAGGAGTGATTTAGTTTCATGAGGTCTTCTTTCTTCTTTAACATTAATAGACGGTTTTCAGGGCGGCTTGTGTTTAAAAAACAAAAACCACGGCTAGAGAAACAAAGTGGAAGTGATGTCATGAGTGTCACGGCTTCCTGAGCACTGACCTCTTGATCGTGAATCAAGGAATTTCCAATCTTATGAATGACCCTGTGGATATTTTCATTCTTTCCCTCTTCTCTTATGACTTGCATTACATTTCTTAGGGTTCGACTCATTACAGTATTACCTTTACACATGTATGAAACAATGTAGTTTGCAACAGCGTATGGATGGATACACATTTGTATGTCCATGTTTGCTTTCCAAACTTTTAAAACACAAGGGTTGAATGGATTCACATTCCGATGTATGGGTTTTCTTTTGTACATTATGTTGGTTTTCTTCAGAGATGATCTGATAGCTTGAAAATAGTCATATTCGTTTTATTCACAAAGGCGCAAAAATTTGGTCATCGAGATGTCTGATGTGATGATTTTCAATGTCGCAATCATCTTTGAAAATCTTGTTTTATAATATTTTCCTTCAGCATCTGTTGTGTCACAGTCTAGTGGAGACATAATAGATGTTTTGTGAAATGGTGGATGTGGGAATGCAAAAGCACATGACTTAGAACGAGTTCTCTTTTTACACCTGAATGTACACTTGTGAGTTTGTAAACAACGAATTTCTTCAGGAAGGACATCAATGTCTGTACTAATGTATTTATCTACAAAGTTGAGCATGCCTTCTGTTGACTCATTATCAACAGCAGGTGTATCCTTGACCCACAACAATAAGTGACAATGAGGACTACCTCTGTGTTGAAACTCGACAACACCAAAGTAATCATCAATTTCACCTAGGGGTCCATCCGCAGTCAAAAGAACATTGTGGAAAAAGCTTTGACATCGGTGGTGAAAGTATCGAGCAGGAGTGACAGGGTCATTGTGAATAAGTTCCGCTTTTCCATTCCATGGTAGTGATTGAATTTTGTCCAATTCAATATGTACACCAGAAATGTTTTCCACAATCTTCAAGAGTTCTGGCCATCAATTATCCGCCATGCTCAAAGAGAAAAAGAATGTTGGATTGTTCTTCTTTTGCCTAAAAAAGGCAAAGAGATCCTTCTTATTGTCTTCCCAATATGCAGCTGAACCACGCATTTTCTTGAATTCATTGTATAGGGTATTACTCTCAAGAAGTTTCTATTGTGTTTCATCATTCAATAGATCACCAAATGTGATCTTTTGATGCATGAGTTGTCGACCACGAATAGATGCTATGTCTCGCACGGTTAGCATCTGACAGACAAAAAACTTAAAAAACACACTATCACATTGTCTTGCAAAACGGACATCTTTGTTAAAGAGCTCCCATTTCACAAACTTTCGATACGGAACTGAAGTATTTGTCTTTTCACTTCTTCTTAAAAGTTCACGATCAAATTTTGACAAAAATGTAGCATTCTTCAGTATGTTACATTATAATCACTTACTGTCATGCCAACACTTGTGACACTCACTCACTCACTCACTCACTCACTCACTCACTCACTCACTCACTCACTCACTCACTCACTCACTCACTCACTCACTCATACACTAACTCACTAATACGATACCAATCATTTACAAGAATGCTATTCTTAATCATGTAGCAATGAAAATAATTTTCAACGATTTATCATTTACAATGGAAATCATCAACGTTGTGATATCTTCATTGTGATGTCATCGACAATTATCGCCATTGTGATATCTCGTTCCGATATGATCGTCCTTGCAATATCATCATCCTTGCAATGTCATCATCCTTCCGATATCTGTTCGTAAAAAAATCTATACTTATGTACATATGTGTACACAACTACAGATAAATGTATCCATCATTATCTGCATGTGTACAAACATGTAGATGTACGTCTGTATGCATGCATGAAGTGACATGTAGAAGATATTCATAAACAATTATGTCCTCTTATGCACATAAAACGTTAAATCAATTACTTATTCAGATGTATATATGTCTACATCTAACTTCATATTATCTATGTTCGGGTTCAACCTGATCTCCTTTCTCCTTGGGGATATAAAAAACTCCGAATGAAGTATTGTTCATAGACACCTTCGTGGCCCATGTGATGTTGCGGCTTTGCCTCATCCCCACGACGTGGGTGAGGCTTAGGTGTCGACGCAAAAAACACAAAAAAAACAGGCGTTGGCTACGTCAACAACGGACGAAAACGGACCTATGCATCGTTCCCTCACCTACGACAAACTACGCTAACAGCCATTATCACCACCAACGTGAACGAGAGGAGAGAAGCGGACGTCACTGTGTCGCGCTGCTCCGCCCGCATCCACTCACCCGCGCCAATGGCGCGACTGCTGCACAACAGCAGCAGCTGCAACAGCAACTGTCGTGCAAGCAGCACCAGCGAACAAAGTCTGTGGCTGCTGCGTCAAGGCAGAATTACGCGGAACAACAGCAGCAGCAAAAACCGCAGCAGCAGCGGCAGCAGCATTGCGGCAGAAACCATAGAAGCAGCGGTAGAAGCGGCAAGTCAGCGGCTGTAGCAGCGGCAAGAGCAGCGGCAGCTATCGAGGCAGCGAATAACCTGCAAGACAGAGCGCGACATCCTTCCCTCCTTGTCGTTGTCGTCGGCAGCAGAGACCACCTCCATCGCCTTCAGCGCCGTCTACTTCGCGACTGCCCCACCGCCGTTGGCAGAGCATCTCTCAGTACTCGGGTATGCCAGATCTTTGTGAATGTGGTTGTGACTGTGAACGTGACTGTGAATGTAAAAGTGGATGTGACTGTGATTGTCAGTGTGAAAGTGGATGAGATGTGACGTCATGTGATTTGATGTGATGTGATGTGATGTGATGTGATGTGATGTGATGTGATGTGATGTGATGTGATTTGATGAGATGTCATGTCATGTGATGTGATGTTAGGTGAGGTTGGTGTGATGTGATGTGATGTGATGTGATGTGGTGTGGTGTGGTGTGATGTGATGTGATCTGATGTGTTGTGATGTGATGTTATGTGATGTGATGAGATGTGATGTGATGTGACGCAATGCGATGGGATGCAATGCAATGTGATGTGATGCAATTTGACGCGATACGACAGCAACGGCAACAGCGACAGTGATAGCGACAGACACAGCGACAGCGGCAACAACAGCAACAGCGACAGCAACAACGACAGCGACAGCGACAGTGACAACGACAGCGATAGCGACAACAACAGGGACAACGACAGCGACAACGACGGCGACAGTGACAGTGACAGCGACAGTGATAGCGACAGCGACAACGACAGCGACAGTGACAGCGACGGCGATGGCGACGGCGAAAGCAACAGCGACGACGACAGGGACAGCAAGAGCGACAACGACAGCGACAGCGACAGCGACAATGACAACGACAGAAACTGCGACAGTGACAGCAACAACGACAGCGACAGCGACAGCGATAGCGACAGCGACGGTGACGGCGACGGCAACGGCGACGACAACGGTAACGGCAACGGCGATGGCGACAACAACGACGACAGCGACAGCAACAGAGACAGTGACAGTGACAGTGACAGTGACAGCGACAGCGACAGCGACAGCGACAGCGACAGGGACAGTGACAGCGACAGCGACAACGACAACGAAAGCGACTGTGACAGCGACAACGACAGCGACAGTGACAGCGACAACGACAGCAACAGCGACAGTGGCGTTAACGGTGATAGCGACGGTGGCAGCGACAGCAACAGTGACAGCGACAGCGACAGCGGCAACGACAGCGACAGCGACAACGACAGGGACAATGACATCGACAACGACAGCGACAGCAACTGCGACAGCAATAGTGACAGGGACAGCAACAACGACAGTGACAACGATAGCGACGGCGACGGTGACGGCGACGGTGACGGCGATAATGACGGCGATAGCGACTACGACAAGGACAATGACAGCGACAGCGACAGCAAAAACAATAGCGACAGCGACAGCGATAGCAACGGCGACAGTGACAGGGACAACGATAGCGACAGCGACAGCAACTGCGACAGCGACAGCGATAGTGACAGTGACAGCGATAGCGACAACGACGGCGACGGCGACGGCGACGGCAACGGCGATGGCGACGGCGACGGCAACAGCAACAACAACAACGACAACGACAGTGACTGCGACAGTGACAGCGACAGCAACAGCGACAGCGATAGTGACAGCGACAGCGATAGTGACAATGACAACAACAGCGACAGCACGGCAACGGCGACGACGATGACGACGGCGAGAGCGACAGCGTCAGTGATAGCGACAGCGACAGCAACAGCGGCATCAATAGCAACATCGAGAGCAACAGCGACAACGACATCGTCATCGTCTTTGACATCGACAGCAACATAAACATCGACATCCACATCAACATCACTATCAACATCAACATCGACATCGACATCAACATCGACATCAACATCGACATCGACGATAGAGCAGATGACATGATACGATGTGATGTGATTTGATGCGACGTGATTTGATGTGACGTGATTTGACACAATGCGATCCAATGTGATGCAATTCAATTTGATGTGATGCAATGCGATGTGATGCAATGTGATGCAATGCAATGCAATGCGATGCGATGTGATGCATGCTTGTCCGTTTGATGTGATATGGTGTGGTGTTATGTGATGTGCTGTGATGTGATGCACTATCATGTGATGCGATGCGATGTGTTGCGATGTGTTGTGTTGTTGTGTTGTGATGCGATAGTGACAGTGACAGTGACATCGACAGTGACATCGGCATTGACATCGACAGTGACATCGAAAATGACATTAACATTGACATTGACATCGACATCATCATCGATACCAACATCGACATCAACATCGACATACACATCGACATCGACAGTGACATAAACAGTGACATCAACTTCGACATCCACATCGACATAGACATGGAGATTGACATTGACATCGACATCAACATCGGTATTGAGATCAATGATAGAGCAGACGACATGATACAATGTGATGTGACATGTTGTGATGTGATCTGTCACAAGGTGATGCAATGTGATGCGATCCATTTTTGCTCAATGCGATGCGATGTGATGTCATGTGTGTGTGTTGTGTGTGTGTGTTAGTGTGTGTGTGTGTGGGGGGTGGGATGGGTGTGACGACAACAGCAACAGCATCAGCGATGGCGACGATGACAGCGACGGCGACGGCGTTGGCGATGGCGATGGCGACGGTGACGGCACCGGCGACAGCGACGGTGACGGCGATGTCATCGCCGCAACGGTACGGAATGCCATTGCATGGCATGACATTCCACAGTGTGGAAAGGCATGGCATGTCATCGCTCAATGTGGAACGGCATGACATTGTCGGTGACGGTGACGACAATGGTGACAGCGTCGGCGAAATCAATGATGATGGCGATGGCATCAGTGACAGCGACAGCTACGTCAATCGCAACGGTACGGAATACCATTGCATGGCATGACATTCCACAGTATAGAAAGGCATGGCATGTCATTGCTCGATATGGAATGGCATGAGATTGCACGGCATGGCATGGCATGGGATGGCATGGGATTGCATGTTATGGAATGACATGGGATGGTAGCACATCTGAGAGACTACTAACTTGTATGTAAGAGTGTCTTGGGTGTGGGACGGGTGGGGGTACAGTGATGTGTGAATGTGGGAGAGTAGAGCGTGTAGGAGAGCTCTAACCATCCTCTTTGTCCATCCTTCATCCTATTTCTGTCTTGCTCCCTCCTCTCCCTCCCTGTCTTCCTCCAACCACCCTTTCCTCACTCACTCTGTGTGTGTGTGTGTGTGGGTGTGTGTGTGTGTGTGCGTGTGTGTGTGTGTGTGTGTATGTGTGTGTGTGTGTGTGTGCGCGCGCGTATGCGCGTGCATATGTGCATGTGCGTCTGCGTGTGCATGTGCGGACACATGTGTGTATGTGTGTGCATTGTACGTGTACGTGTGTGAGTATGGGTACGTGTGCCAATGCTTATGCCTGGCCAGGAAAAGAGCCAAGACAACGAAGACAACAACGACGATGATTGTGACTGCGACTGCAATGGGGATTGGGATTGGGACTACGACTGATCGTGACTATGACTGACAGGACTGAGACTGCAATTGCCACTGCGACTGCGATTGCACTGCGATTGCGATTGTTACTGATACTGACCAATGACAATCATAGTCATTGTGTTATGACTGACCAATGACAATCATCATCATTGTGTAATTACTGCTCAATGACCATCATGGTCATTGTCTTATGACCGACCAATGACAATCATTGTCATTGTGTTATTATCGATTTATGACAATCATCGTCATTGTGTTCTGATTGATCAAGGACTACAACTAGGAAACCAAAACCCCCAAATGTACATGGAGTACCACAATCAAATATCGTTTTGTGCTATGTTTTTAATGCAAACGACAACCTTGTTCACTGCAATTCACTGCAAGATGCCAATTGAAAGGCTCTGTACGCATGCAACAAGTCAAGTACCAACATCATGTACTATTACATGCATTTGTGTAATACTTTTGAGTTATCTCGCGATATCTACATGAGGCGGATTTGAATGTGCAAAGGCCCCTGCTCATGGTTACTCTTTGCCCAGACAGGGGTATCTTTGCAAGATCGTATGCAACCGAGTGCGTCCTTCGATTCCAATCGCAAGGCTCTTGTAACAAGTCAAGAACCAACATTTTGTACCATGTACGTCCATGCATATAAAACTTTTGTATGTCCTCGCGATATCTACATGAGGCGGATTTGAATGTGCAGAGGCCCCTGCTCATGATTACTCTTTGCCCAGACAGGGGTATCTTTGCAAAAAAGTACACAGCCCAGTACGCTCTTCGATTCAAATCGTAATGCTCTTCAGCCATGCAACAAGTCAAGTACTAATATCATGCACCATGTAAGTGCATCCATATAATAGTCTCGTATGTCCTCGCGATATCTACATGAGGAAGATTTGAATGTGCAAAGGCCCCTGCTCATGGTTACTCTTTGCCCAGACAGGGGTATCTTTGCAAAATAGCATGCAACCAAGTACGCTCTTGAATTCCAATTGCAAGGCTCCATACTCATGCAACAAAAAAAGGTATGAGAATGCAAATCTATCTTCCTCAACGAACAACAAACCAACCAATAAGGTAAATGAGGTAAGTGATCTGAAATTTTGAGGTTTCTATTCTATCCATGTTTGTGTCTGTCATCAATGGTATACGTAGGATTCCTATTGTTCATGCTTAAAAATTCATAGCAAGAACATGAGAACCTGCTATGTAAACAACAAGTTGAAGTTGTCCGTAGACTAGAAACAACCTAACTTCCTTTAGACTACGTATGACGTTGTCTTGTAGTGTTGTTTCTTGTCATATCGTGTGGTCAAGTCATGTTATGTCATGTCATATTGTGTGGTTCTATCACACCGTGTCATGTAATCTTGTGATGTGTCGAGTCGTGTTGTGTGGTCCCCTCTTGTATCGTCTGCTGTACACTTATGTTATGCCATGTCATGTGTTTGTGTCATGTCGTGTCGAGTCATGTCGTGTCGTGTCATGTTGTGCCGTGTTGTGTCGTTTCGTGTCATGCCGTGTTGTGTCATTTCGTGTCGTGTCATATCGTATCGTGTTGTGTCGTGTCATCTCATGTCGTGTAGTGTTGTATCGTGTCGTGTCAAGTCGTGTCGTGTAGTGTAGTATACTGTCGTGTCGTGTAATGTCGTGTCGTGTCCTTTAGTGCCGTGTCATGTCGTGTCGACCCGTGTCATGTCGTGTCGTGTCGTGCCGTGTCATGTCGTTTCGTGGCGTGTTGTGCCGTATCGTGTCGTCTCGTGTCATATTGTGTCGTGCCGTGTCATGTCGTGTCATGTCTTGTCGTGTTGTGTCGTGTCGTGTCGTGTCATGTCGTGTCGTGTCGTGCCGTGTCATGTCGTTTCGTGGCGTGTTGTGCCGTATCGTGTCGTCTCGTGTCATATTGTGTCGTGCCGTGTCATGTCGTGTCATGTCTTGTCGTGTTGTGTCGTGATGTGCAGTGTCGTGTCGTGGCGTGTTGTGTTGTGTCATGTCGTATCGTGTCGTGTTGTGTCGTGTAGTGTCCTGTCGTGTCGTGACATGCCGTACCGTATCGTGACGTGTCGTGTCGTGTCATGTCGTATCATGTCGTGTCGTGTCGTGTCATGTCGTGTCGTGTCGTGTCATGTCGTGTTGTGTCGTTTCGTGGCATTCTGTGTCGTGTTACGTCAGGTCTTGTCGTACCATTTCATGTCGTGTCGTACCATGTCGTGTTGTGTCGTACCGTGTTGTGTCGTGACGCATCGTGTTGTGTCATTTCGAACCGTGTTGTGTCATGTTGTACCGTGTTGGGTCGTGTCGTGTGGTGTTGTGTTGTGTCGTGTCGTGTCGTGTCGTGTTGTGTTGTATTGTGTCGTGTGGTGTTGTGTTGTGTTGTGTCGTTTCGTGTCATGGCATGTCGTGTCGTGTCGTGACGTGTCGTGCGTGTCGTGTCATGTCGTGTCGTGTTGTGTCATGCCATGTCGTGTCATGCCATGCCACGCCAAGTCAGGCGTGTCGTGCTGTTTCATGTTGTGTCGTACCATTTCGTGACGTCTCGTACTGTGTTGTGTCATGTCGTGTCGTGTTGTGTCGTGTTGTGTCGTGTTGTGTCACGTTGTGTCGTGTCGTGTCGTGTTGTGTCGTGTTGTGTCGTGTCGTGTCATGTTGCGTTGTATGGTGTTGTGTCATGTTGTGACATCTCGTGTCATTTTGTGTCGTCTTATGTTGTATCATGTGTTGTGTGATGTTATCTCATGTCATGTTGTGTGTCTTATTGTCATGTCGTGTCTGTGAAAATCTTGTAGCGAAAAAACCTAACATAAGAATGACACCAATATACTCATCATAATGAACTAAAACAAACAAATGGGCACCAGAAACTGCTTTATCACAACATATGTTTTTATAAGATGTCAAGAGAAGTTCTCTTGATGTCCCTAGTCATGTCTTTTACTTACATTATGTAAGATGTGGTACATTGATGACATTGGTAAGAATAATGTTTGAGAGAAAAGGCTAAAATCAATTTAAGATAAAATAAGAATAATGTTTGAGAGAAAATGCTAAAATAAACTTAAAATGAAAAAATAAATCTTAATTTAGTCCACATGAACAGTTTTCGTACAATGTCAACATGCAAAAATGAATACATGAAAATATGGGCATAAAACTTCACACCGGCACGTAAGGCTTACCATCTGAAATAAAAACTACGGAAAAGTTCTTTTTATCACGTTTTAAGGACAACAATAATGCATTTGAATACATATTCCGCCCATCTACTCTCTCATCCTAGCCGGGATCTTCAATATTCTTGTCTTGACCGCTTGATTGATTTTTCTGTCGTCTCCCCTTCGCACAACCTTGCCCCAAAAATCCGCTACACGACAAAATAGGCGCGCACCCTCAAGCAACGATAACAAGGTTACTATGTAACCCAAAAAACTTGAGCCGATCCAGCCTCCAATGCACCTTTTTCTTCACTCAAGTCAGACCAACAGGGGGGGAGGAGGTTCATCAGCACCGGAAACAACCCAGATGTGAACCCACCTTCATATTAGGAACTTCATTATGGGGGAAGAAATCAGCGGGGATAGAGGAAAGGGAAAACTTCTGTGAGGTGACAACCTGACCAGCCGCCATGATGTTTGACAACATTGATGACGGGTATGCCAGGGAAGCTCCTGTTAGAAAAACTACTTCTAAAGTATGTGACGGCCAGAAATGACTGCCCGTTTCATCCGCCGGTCCATCTTCTCAATAGATTGATCTGACCTGAAGATAAAGCCTCACGGTGTACGTCGCCCTAACGGTGCCCTTGCGAGCGACCTGGGAATTCTGAAAAGCAATGTTTTCTCACATTTCTTCACATTAATTAGACACAGGATTGGTACCGTTGAACATTTAATACAAGAATAATCCTAAGTTCAAACCATTGTCAATATGGAAAGGCTAGCGAGGCCAGTAACGCAAAAAACAAAGATTTTGATTCTTTTTCAAGCGCATGGATTATCCGGGCGTCAAACCAACCCATCCAACCGTTCAGGTCGGCGCAAAACATCGACCACTGCAGCCAGGTTTGCGTCTCTGGTAAGCCAGGAACCATGTCAGTTCAAAAATTTAAAGTGAATAGGAGCGTGACACCTCGTATGAGGATAGAGCCTCAACCAAGGTTATTTTGTCAATTTATCTTGTGGGAAATCTCTTCTTAGCTTGAAATCTGAACTTTAATAAAAATATTTATGTACTAAATTATACTATGTGGAGAATTTTATGGGTTTCCAAGAAGACAATAGCTGATAACCACAATGTAGAAAGTTACACATGAGAAAACTGTATTAAAATTTTAAAACAATTATGTATAAAAAATTGGCTTAGACATGTATAAAAACACGTGAAATACACATAATGCATAACTGAGGTCTTTAACAGTTGGCGGGTGCAAAGCTAGTGAAGCCGTGAAATAACTCATCACATCAAGAAACCCCATGAATAATTCCAACGCCTCTTTCCAATATCTTAGGTCTGCCAATAAGTTATTTGAATACGTTTGAATATCTTATCTAAGTTTATGATACCTTTTTCAACCTATCTATCTATATGTCATTTTGTCTACCTTTTTGTCTCTTTGTCTATGTTTCTATCTGGCTGGCTGTTTGTCTATCAGTATGTGTATCTATCGTTCTTTCTGTCTACCTATTTGTAGGTCTTTCTATCTATCTGTCTGCCTGACTATCTCTATGTCTATCTCTCTGTCTGTCTGTTTGACAGTCCGTTTTTCTATCTGCATGTCTGTCTGTCTGTTTGTCTGTTTGGTGGTTTGTGTGGCTAGATGGATCACAGTTTTTTACTGTACTCTAACATCAAATTCCTAGCCTCCAGCTCCATCCTCCATCCTCCATACCATTTCCCCTCCCCACCGTCACCCTCGTTGCCCAGCCTTCTCCTCTCCCCTGGCGACACAGCATGTCCCATCCCATGGCACTTGCACAAATCTCCTTCACAAATCTTTATGCATGGTCTCTAGGAATACATATGTTGCAAGAGCCATTCATTACACTACTCTAACATTCAAATTCCAAACCCCAGCACCATCCTGCCCCCACCCCCTGTTTCATTTCTCTTCCTCCCATTCCTCTCCTTGCCCTGTCCATCCATCTCTCCCTCCATCTCTTGCTCTTCCTCCCCTCCCTCCTCGTTCTTTCCCCAATTGCACTTGTACAAAATTCATTTGCAGATTTCATCACATGGTCACTAGGTAGCACAAAGCTGAAAATTGAATTTATATGTTACTCCATTACCCTTCCACCCTCCCATTCCATCTAACCTCTTCCCCATTTCCCTCATTGTCCTTTTTATCCACCTCCCAATTACCCCCTTCTCCCATCTCCTTTACCAATCCCCTATCCCCTTGCCCCTCCACCTTGTTGGTTTGTGAACCACAGACACGTTGTGACCTCTGGCCTCACTGCACATCCACCTCACTGATGCAGGTGATTGATGTAAGAGTGACACTGGCGCCGGCACCACAGCGTCCCTTGTGGTGACACGTGCACAAGAAACAGAGCCATGACAGTTACCATGATGGCTCATGACAGAAATTCTTCGCAAACACATGTTTCTTGTTGCATTAACACTAGGTTTCCTAGTGCCACTGTTTTGGTGGGGGGGTGAGCACCCGGGTTCATGACACTTAGGTTGTCTTGGCGGAATCCTGTCTTTTGCAGGCTCGCAGGATAAATCCACCAGCAGGGTCGAGGTCGAGGTCGAGGCTCCTCTGTGCCTTGTAGTGCTAGCGAGGAGGAGCTCGCCGCTCCCCGCTCATCACCTTCTCTCTCACACGCTAGCAGATCTGCTACTTGTGACTCGCTCTTTGCTAACCTGACTTTCGCATGGAACTTCTTACATGGTGCTCAACCTATCTTGGTTCCCACCGCACATTGCTCCATCCTCTCCTCACACCATAGCTCGCTATCCACTGGTATCCGATCACGCATCACGCGCAACATCGCATGCGAGATCTTGTTGGCGCGTGACACTTTGCTGTTGCCACCAGCGTTTCCGCCGTCTCTGCTATTCTCCAGTGTTCCTACACGCTCTCATGGAGGAGGATTCTTCTCCACCCTAGCCTTTGGCATCCAGTCTCGGCGGTCGACTGCAGCAACGTGCAAAAAAAATGTGGGTTAGGGGTTTTTCCCTTTCCACGGATCTCTCCTTCCTGCACGTCACTCGCAGCCATAACAGCTGCGATCTACGCAGCCCCCACCGCAACCCCGTGCTCGCGTCTCAAGGGTCGTCCGGTGGCATTGACGTGTCCGCTTGACTACCCTGGTTGCATCCACACGTTGAAAGTTATAGCGCTCACAACTGCAACCGCTGGTGCATCTACTCGCCACCAGCAGTTGCGACAGTCTCCTCTTGTAGCCCGCAGCAGGAAACACACCAGCAGCCGCCTTAGCCATAGAGGCAGCAACCTTTCAGTCACAGTCACAGTTATCACTGTGACTGCCGGAGGTGCTCGTCTACTGCAGCAGATTGGCAGCAGCAGCAGCATCGTCCACAGCAGCAGTGTTGGCAGCCGCCTCAGCCGCAGCAGCAGCAGCTTCCGGAGCAGTGGCAGCAGCATTTCTGTCAGGAGCAGCATTGTAGCCGCATCAGTCGCAGCAGCAGCAGTATCGGAAGCAATAGCAGCAGCATTGTTACCAGCAACGCTGGCAGCACCGTCAGCCGCGGCACCAGCAGCATTAGCATCTGCATTAGCCGCAGCAGCAGCAGCATCGGAAGTAGCAACAACAGCATTATCAGCAGCAGCTCTACCAGCTCCGTCAGCCACAGTAGCAAAAGCATTGTCAGTAGCCGCAGCAGTAGCACGCGCAACAGCGTGTTGTTTTCGCAACAGCGCTGGCAGCCACACCAGCCTCAACATCAGCCACATCTGCAGCAAAGTGCACCGCTTTGGTGGTGCCGCCTCCACCACGCTGGCTCTTCGTGACGCTCACTGCGCGCTTCCTCCTGGTGGTTACTACAAAGGAGGGCCACCGCATCGCCACGCAAGACGTCGCAGAGGCATGAGTAGCGGCCGAGCGTCTGCGTCCACGCCATCGTCTTCTACTCGGATTGCTCGCCACAGACCGGTAAACGTCTCCCCACCTCTTTCTCCTAGGGGGGTTCCGCAGTCACAGGTCTCTCCCAATCTGTAGGCTGCCTTCACCGAGGACGTTGTTGGCGTTGTGAGTACCCTCACTCGAACGAGAGCCGCAGTTATAGATGTAGCTGCAGCAGTCGCCGCTACGTTTGCCGTTGCTGCTAGAGCCTCTTGTGCACCTGCCTTGACCTCAGTAGGACGTGCAATAGAGGCCTACACAGAAGCTGCAGTTGTCTTCGGTCCAATTGCTGCAGCAACCGCTGACATATGGACCCATATTTCTGCAGCAGCGTCTCCCATTACATCTGCGACAACTTCATCTGCATCTGCAATAGCGACGGCTGCAG
Organism: Penium margaritaceum; assembly: GCA_023375785.1. Lineage (NCBI taxonomy): Eukaryota > Viridiplantae > Streptophyta > Zygnematophyceae > Desmidiales > Peniaceae > Penium > Penium margaritaceum. The sequence continues at coordinate 146,014 of SZWC01004289.1, forward strand.
CTTCCATCCGCACCTTGACGGCCGCCGTTGTCATTACAGCAGCATCTACTCCAGCTTTGTCACTGCGTTGGTCTCCATTGCTGCAGTCATCACCACCTTGAGTGCCGCCTTTGTCACTGGAGCGCTTGCTCTGGTGGTGCCAGTTGCCTCCACTGTTGCCATTCTCTCCGCTGCCTCCGCTGATGTGGTTCCACCGCTCTTAGCCTTCCTGCGCAGTCCATCTCCTCCTGTCACTACATGACTCTCTGTCGTGCATGCTTTTGTCCCCTGATGCCTTCTCTTGTTCTCTCTGCGGTGGCTTGTTCTGTCTGACTCGGGGTGGGCTGTCCTACAGTGTTTAGCTGCTTTGCCTCCGGCACCCCCACTTTTCCCACGCCCACTAGGGCTGGGGAAACTCTGCCCATATCTTTCGGGGAGAGCCCTCACGTCGTCACCATGCCTGGTGACGACAAGTCAGTCATCGCTACACTTAAGTGTCAACTGACTCTCGCCCGCGAGGTTCAGCAGGAAGCTGAAGATTGCGTTAAGTTGGCAGAGGACAATTGTGCCACCTTTGCTGATGAAGTTGCCGCTATCGTCTTGCGTTGCCTCCCTGCCGTATCCGCAATCCCGCTCGCCGCTGGCACCCCCTCTAGCACTTCTGCCTCCAGCACTTCTATCGCTGCTCAGACCAGTCACCCCACTGCAGCTACCCCTTCGCCTGCGCCTGGCAAGCATGACTTCTTCTCGCAGCCGCCTTCCCTCTCCTTTGGACTCGCCTTCACCTCCTGGGAAGTGCGCTTTAGCGCGTGGGCTCAAGGGGAGCAGCTGTGGGAGTACTACTCCCCAACTGTTAATCCCTTTATACCCCTTGCAACAGAATCTGCCTGTGCCATGCGCACCCTCATCGCCGCAGCTCCTGAGTCGCTCATTGATGATGTCGGCACATTCAATGCTGACCCTGCTGTCCAGCGTCCGGCCGATCCTGTCGGCGCATATGCCATGCTGCGTTGTCGCACCACTGTCACTAGCCCAGCTGCTCAGAGCGCTCTCACAGTCTAGTTCAACACGCTTCTCATGCGTAGTGACGAGACCGCTGATGCATACTGGTCTTGCGGTCTCAAGCTCCTTCACGAGCTTGGCAAAGTAGCGCCTGGCCAGCTCTCTGCCGTCCTCACAATGGTTAACGGCCTCATCCCGGAGTTGTCCGACCTCCTTCACGACGTCAAAATTGACGAGCTACAACAACTTGCCTCACAGCCTGTTTGCCCAGATTTGCCGCCTGGGGTAGGGGCTCTCTAGGATTTCACCTCCGAGCGCCTTGCTGCCTGGTGGACTAGCCTTCAAAACAAGCGCCTCCACCGTTCTGCTGTCAGAGGTGTTTTTGCACTTGCCACCGCTACTGCACCCGCTTCTTCCTCTGCTCCTTCCTCCTCTTCCTCGCCTCCCCCGTCCCCTACTGCTTCTGCCCTTGCCTCCCAGGATGTGGGAAGGGCAAGGGGAAGGACAAAGGCAAGGGGAAGGACAAGGGTAGCACTCCTTCCTCCCGGGCTCCCGGTGCCGTCGTGTGCTTGAACTGTGGCTCCTCCGAGCATTCTGCCCGTTCCTGTCCCACCCCTCCGGACGATATTCGTCTCGCTCGGGCCATGCGCGCACACTCGGCTCGTACTTCTTGCTCCTCCTCCACGCCGTCACCCTCCACCTCTCCCGCCTCTTGGCGTCCGCCTGCCACCACCTTTGCCCACGCCCACTCAACCACTGGCTTGCCGTCCTTTCTGCCTCCTGGTCCCTACCCCTGGGGCTGGCCTCCTCCATCCGGTGCACCAACTTATGCGGGTCCTCCCTCCTCCTCCTACACACCGCCGCCGTGGTTCCCTTCTTCCTCGAGCGTGTCTATTCCGGCCCCGCTGGCGTCGGTGGACGGTGACCGTGGTGATCGGGAGCGCCAGCTGGAGCAGTCCCTTTTTCAGCTTCTACGCCTTCGCGATCAAGGAGGTGAGGGTGTTGCATCGATGGCCAGAGGTCTTGCGTGTGAGACAGACAGTGTCCTTTGTGGGGAACCCCCGGTCACGTTTTGGGCTCGTTGCATGTGTCTGTCCCATGGATTGAGCACTGGCAGTCTGTCGTCCTTCCTCGTTGTCTCTCCCTCTGTGAATCACCTATCTCCTCCAGGTCCTCTGTTGGCACTGTTGCCACCTCTGGTGTTCTGCCCTCTGACTGTGTCTCCAGTGGTTTTGGGTCCTCGATTATGGGGCCACGCACCACATGACGTCTGTTCGGTCCTCGTTCGTCTCATTGGGCCCTGTCGGGTCTGTCCGCTTTGTCCGCACTGGGTCCGGTCAGTTGCTCCCCGTTCAGGGTGTTGTCATCCGTTTCGTCGGTCCCAGTGGTGCACTGTACGTGCCAGACGTTTTGTACGTGCCTTCGCTCGAGCTCAGCTTGCTATCTGTGTCGTCCCTTGACGACCAAGATATGGATTTCACAGCCAGCCGTGGTCTTGGCACTGTTTGTCTGCGTCCTTGTGGGTGTCCTGTCTTACGTGGCGTGCAATGTGGATGAATTTACCGTGCTCCTTTGCATGCATCTTCCTCTTCGTCCATGCCAGGGTTCGCGCTTACTCATGTTGCACCATCCCTTTCTCCTGACCTTGTCCGTCTCTCGCATCGCCGCCTTGGTCATGTACATTCAGATGCCGTTCACAGTATGCTTTGCCTTCAGCCTGCTGTTGGCCTCTGTCCGTTTGACTTCCCTGCCCCTTGCCCTGCTGACTGTCTTGACTGTGCGTAAGGCAAAACACATCACTCCCCTTTCTCTCCGTCTGACTCTCAGTCTTCCCACCCGCTCGATCGTGTCCATGCGGATGTCATGGGGCCTTTGCCCCATGACCTTTTGGGCAACGTCGGTCGGTACGTCTTATGTCTCACCGATGATTTCTACCGGTTTTTCTGGGTGTTCGCCCTGCGTCAGAAAAGCGACGTGTGCTGCGTCATTGAGTCCTGGCTAGTGCAGGTTGAGCGCGCGTGTCAGCGGTCGTTGCGAATCTTTCGCAGCGACCATGGTGGCGAGTTCCTTGGTCCGACCGGCCACTTCCTTAAGTCCCGTAGGGTTTGTCTGGAGACCTCTTCTCCTTACACACCCAAAAAAATGGAGTCTCCGAGCGTTGGAATCGTACGTTGGCTGACGGCGTCCGCACTCTCTTGTCCGAGTCCGGCCTACCCCCGCTTTTTGCCTTTGAGGCAATGAGCCACATGACGTGGGTCTGGAACCACGTCCCCCACGGTCCCCTTCCCCGCACAGTCACCCCCTTTGAGCGCTGGTCATGGGCTCGCGCTGACCTGTTCCTCGCTAGGGTCTGGGGTAGTAGTATTGCTTCCGTTTGGCTCCCCAAGGGCTTGCGTGACGGCAAATTGTCTCCTTGTGGCCGCCTGTGCCCCTTTTTGGGTGTGTCTGCCCAGTCTAAGGCTTGGCGGTTCTGGGATCCCGTCCGTCAGCGCATCATCGAATCCCACGATGCCTTGTTCTTTGAGTCTGTCTTCCTTTGTGACCTCAGTCTCTTGCCCCCAGCCTCCTCTCTCCTACCTCTCTCTTGGCGGGGGGGGGGGTAGTCAGTCCTGCGANCTTGCGTGACGGCAAATTGTCTCCTTGTGGCCGCCTGTGCCCCTTTTTGGGTGTGTCTGCCCAGTCTAAGGCGTGGCGGTTCTGGGATCCCGTCCGTCAGCGCGTCATCGAATCCCGCGATGCCTTGTTCTTTGAGTCTGTCTTCCTTTGTGACCTCAGTCTCTTGCCCCCAGCCTCCTCTCTCCTACCTCTCTCTTGGCGGGGGGGGGGGTAGTCAGTCCTGCGATCCCTTCAGTCTCTGCTGCTGCACCGCAGCTCTCACCCTCGTTGCAGTCTTTGTCATCTGGTCCGGTACTCAGCTCGCCGCCCTCGTCGTCCGGTCATGCGCACACTTCTTCCCCGTCCTCCAACTGCCCCTCTACGACCCTGTCCTCTCCTGTCTCGGACGTTGTCCAGTCAGTTGCGGTCCCCTCACCTGTTTCTCCGTCCAGTCCGGTCACGCCTCGGGTGGCCACCTCACCTGTCTCTTCCCTTCCTCATGCGGTTGGTCCATCTCCGCCAGTGACCACCACTGGTCCTGCTCCCATCTCCCCTTCCGTCCAAGGCGGGCGCCTTCGTGCACTCCCTCAACGCCCTGGCCCTACGGTCTCAGCACACCCGCCACAGTCTCCGACTGGGCAGTCTCCTGTCCTCCCTACGGGCATGGATGCCCTAGGCTTGGCCTTAGGGGCTGTCCACCCCAGCTCTACCCTTGGCTATGCGCTCCTTGCCTCAGAGCATACACACGCATTGGAGGTGGCTGTTTTGAGCAGTATTGCAGAGTGTCACGCTGCGTCAGCCACCACAGCTCTACCACCTGAGCCAACCACCGTGCGTCAAGCACGTGCTTCCATTGACGCCTAACAGTGGGAGACGGTCATGCGTGATGAGCTGAACGCTGTGGATGATCACGGGGTCTATGAGTTAGTTGACTTGCCGCCTGGTCGCAAGGCCATTGACACTCGTTGGGTCTTCCGACGGAAGTACAACCCAATGGCGCTATGGACAAGTACAAGGCGAGGCTCACGTTGAAGGGGTTCTCCAAGGTCCCAGGCATTGACTTTGATGAAACATTTGCACCGGTCGGGCGGTACACCACAGCCACAGCGCTGCTGAGTCTCGTGGCTCACCATGACTGGGAGGTTGAACAGATGGACAATGCATTCCTGCACGGACAGCTGGATGAGGAGATCTACATGGTTCAACCTCCAGGCTTCTCCGATGGCACTGCAGAAGGCCCTCTACGGCCTGAAGCAGTCGCCTCGATGCTGGAACGAGGAGATCAAGTCCACCCTCGAGAGAGGAGGGTACCGACATAGTCCGTTGGACCCTTCACTCTTTGTGACTCCACCTTCTGTGCCGTTCATGGCTGTCCTAGTCTATGTGGACGACCTGCTGATAGCTTTAGCTAGCCAGGATACTGTCAGGCAAGTGAAGAGCCTCCTGCAATCCACGTACAAGATGAAGGACCTTGGTCCTGCTCCTGTCTTCTTGGGGATGGAGCTTGAGCGTGACCGGTCGTGTTGCACCCTTCATGTGCACCGGGCTGCGTACGTTCGTAATCTGGGGGAGCGCTTTGCTGCCCTGCTTGAGTCCACCCCCAGAGCGTTGACGCCTATGACACCAGCTGGGCACAGGTTGCTGAAGACACTGGACGTGTCTAAGCTTGGGGAGTCAGTCAACGTGACGGACTATCTCCGCGTAATTGGGTCACTCATGTACCTGGCGACAACGACCAGAGCGGATGTCGCCTTCTCTGTGAACTTCCTGGCCCAGTTCTCTCAGTGCCCTAGAGCACGGCACCTGGAGGCTGCACTGCGTGTTGTCAAGTACGCCCTGTCCACTGCCCAGACCGCTCTGTGCTACCGGGCACCGCTGTCGGTTGTAGTCGATGGCTACACAGACAGTGACTAGGCCCATGACACAGATGCTCGCAACCGTACAGGCTACGTCTTTCTGGTCGGAGGGACCGTTGTGTCGTGGAAAAGTGGCAAACAAGGTTGTGTGGCACGCAGTTCCAGTGACGCTAAGTATGTTGCTCTCAGCGCTGGTACGTGTGAGAGTGTGTGGCTGTGTCGCTTGTTTCAGCAACTGCGCGTCTCTGTCTGGTGCATCGCGTTGCGCAGTGACAACCAAAGCACCAAAGCAATTGCAAAACACGATGGCATGCATCACACACGCACGAAGCACATCAATGTTGAGCATCATTTTGTGCATGAGCGCATTGCAACAGGTGATGTCTGGATCGTTTGGGTCAACACACGACAACAGAGAGCTGACTTCTTGACGAAGGCACTCAGCAGCAATGTCTTCAAGGCAGCCATGTACCCTACTGCCTGATGATTTCGTCTCCCAAAATATTTTTCAGGGTGTAGTCTTGGTTCGTTTTTGGGAACAATTATTTTTCTGTTTTCGAATTGGACGAAATCACTCCATGCTGTTGTCGTGATTTCGTTTTTTTTGCCTTCGAGCCGTCGGCTTCAGCTCCGTCGCTCACGTTTTCCGGTGTCGGTGGTCGTCCGACACCGGAGAAAGTGCGATCGCGTGACCGTCCGAGGTCACGCGATTGCACTTTGGTTTTGGCTCGATAGGTCAGGGTCGAACAAGGATAACTGGATTAATATTTTGTATTCGTTTTAGGGCACAGAATTTCCTGATCAGAGCCGAATAAATGAATTCGTCGTCCCTGAATAATTATTTAATAACGAAATCATCAGGCAGTAGGGTATGCAGTGGGACTGTTTTCTCTTCGTGGTGACCCTGGATGAGTGGTTGTTGTGCGCATGTGTACAGTGGTTAGTCGCATCTTGTGACACATGTGGTGCCTGTGAGCTTGTACTTGTGTGCGTCGGCTGTGGGTCATGGGGGAGTGTTGGTTTGTGAACCACAGACGTGTCATGACCTCTGGCCTCGCTGCACATCCACCTCACTGATGCAGGTGACTGATGCTAGAGTGACACTGGCGCCGGCACCACAGCGTCCCTTATGGTGACACGTGCACAAGAAACAAGGCCGTGACAATTACCATGATGGCTCATGACAGAAATGCTTTGTAAACACATGTTTCTCGTTGCATTAACACTAGGTTTCCTAGTGCCACTGTTTTGGTGGGGGGGTGAGCACCCGGGTTCATGACACTTAGGTTGTCTTGGATGAATCCTGTCTTTTGCAGGCTTGCAGGATAAATCTGCCAGCAGGGTCGAGGTCGAGGTCGAGGCTCCTCTGTGCCTCGTAGTGTGAGCGAGGAGGAGCTCGCCGCTCCCCGCTCATCACCTTCTCTCTCACCCGCTAGCAGATCTGCTACTTGTGACTCGCTCTTTGCTAACCTGACTTTCGCATGGAATTTCTTACATGGTGCTCAACCTATCTTGGTTCCCACCCCACATTGCTCCATCCTCTCCTCACACCATAGCTCGCTATCCACACACCCCTCCTCTCCCTTCACATTTATGAAAGAAAATTTTCACAGAATTGGGACAAGAGAAGTCTTTCACCATTCAAAAACAATGAAATGCAAAAACGTTGTTGTAAAAACGAGTTGTCAAGAAAATCATGGCCAAAAGAAAGATGAAATCACATTGCAAATCACAAAATGAGTAGCACATCTAGCTGAATACGACATTAAGCGGTACCAAGGACCTATGCTAAATCCCCCACCTCACTCCTACCCTCTCCACTCGCAGCTTGGTCCTGTAGTCCAAAGGAAACAAGCGCTACGATAAACCGAGTGAGAAACTCCCTAGAACCTTCCTAACCACTTGCCACAACACTAGGCGTCAGCGTTAGGTCAGCGTGTGACAACAGTCACAAGTCAGAGAAAAAACCTGCAAGGGACTGGGTAGGGATACGTACAGAGTGTCAGGAAGCTCAAAATGAATGTGATTACAGAGAGAGATAACAAATGACAAGTCCACAGCATAAATACGTGCCGCGGCGCACAATAGGTGTCGCACACGGCAGTGCAAGGTCTGTCCTAAAACCGGCCCAAAAACACTGTTTTGGCTGTAACTCTGCGCAGACAAATCAGAATGCTACGCCGTCTGAACCTAGAGATGCAAAATCTCAAGCCAGATGCTACGACTGGTCACACGCATAATTATGGCACCAATCTGTGGACAGAAAATGGAAAACTTGCAAATCGGGCACAAGAGCCAGTCCACCGAAAAAACTCTAGCGTCTGCAGAAAAAAACGCAAAGTACCCCGGCAAGCACCCAGGCCGTCGTGGCAGCTCTCTGGCAGCTGCTGGTGGATGGAGCCACCACTCGTCAGTGCTCCGGTGCCAGCTGCATCCACATCAAGGATAGGCTATAGAAAACCTGCAGGAGGTCCAAGACAACATCCACAACGCTGGGGCAGTCGTCGGTCAGCTCCGAGTGGGTGGTCCACCACTTGCCGACGCGTTGGTGTCTCCGGGGTCCGCATCCGGGACCATGTCGTCGCGCTCTACTGTATCGCTGCTCTCCTTGCCGTCGTTCGTGACAGGTGGAATCCACACACACCAACACTCCCCCTGGCTGACACAGCTATCAACATAACGATGTCTGAGCGAAGGCAAGAGATGATGGCTCGGGCAACCAATCATAGCGAGCACTAATCAAGCATACCAGAGCACAGGGTCTCCTCGTGACAATGGTGCATCCCACCAAATGCCCGGGTCTTGACCATGCACGAAGTCAATCATAGACCTATGTGCCAAACATCATGTAAGAGAGACAGAGAAACGAGGTCTCCTCGTGACCCCGGAAAATGTCTCCGGGTGTCCGGGTCTCAACCACATCATGCATGGATCATACATAACACATGTAGGCAATGTGTCTCCACGTCACACCAGTAGAACTCAAACAGGTGCACGGGTCTCGACCAGCATAACCTTGCATGGATCATACATAACACATGGAGGCAATGGGTCTCAACATCACACCGGTGAAACTCACCAGGTGTGCGAGTCTCGACCTGCATAACCTAGACCATAGCATCGTACTACACCCCAAGTAACCTCGCCGTGCTCAAAAGGGTGTCAGGCAAAAGTCCACACACCAATTCTCCCCCTGGGCTGCAGAGGCTGACAATACTAGCAAAGCTGGTGGCTGCTCCCAGCACAATCCGTGAGGAGGGAGCACGGCTCCCCCATGGCCACATAACCCTGCACAACAATAGCAAGGATGACGACGATGCTGGTGGGATGTGCTCGCTTTGAGCCTCACCCCGGAGCGACGTCGTTGCTGTCATCGTCATTGCTGTCGTAGTCGTCACTACTGTCGTCATCTGCTGATGTCACTTGTGCAGCGCTGAGGTCCTCCTCCAAATTAATTACCTACTGTATGGCCTCCAACTGCTAAGCTGCATATCGCCTCGCGGCCTCCGCAGCATCGAGGCGCATGTGGAGCTCGACAAGCTCTAAAGCGGCAGCCGACCAGCTGCCTGCATCTGCAGCATGTAGATGGTCAGTCGTGAAACGAACCTGACGTTGGACCTCAATAGTGTGCGCATCGGCACGAGCCAAAGCCTCCCTTAGCCTTGCAGTCTCACCCCGTTGGAAGGAGTGGAGCTGCGCCTGCTCGTTGCACAAGTCAACGTCCTCTACGCCAGTCGTCAACTGAAGTGCCGTCGGGCCACGAGGTGCTGGTAGAGCGGGAGCGCAAGACAATGAGTCACCACGTAAGTCATCTGGAGCTGTAGGAACAACTGCTGCAAAGACACCTGCTGCTCCTGACACACCTGTTGCTCGGCCGTCAGATGCTGGCCGGACGTCGGCATGTGTAGGTACAACTGCATCCGCGGTAATGTCATGGTGATCGAAGGTACGATCAGTGCCGTGGTGCTCCTCGTGATCCCTAATGTGCAGCCCATCATCCACTTGCTGTTGAAGGTCCGCCTGTCCCAGACGTGCATCCTGTGGAGACCACTCGGCTGCCTCAAGACGCCTGTGTACATCCTCCACACACTCCTCGACAGCCCGTCGTGCTGGAACATCCACGGTGTAAGAACGGCTGCAGGCCTCTCGAAGCTCGACCATGAGACTCTCCACGTGCGCCTCCGCTCGAGCCACCAGTGCCTCGAACTCGTCGAGTGCGGAGCAAAGGCGATCGGGTACCAGAACTGTAGCTCGGATGAGAGTAGCTATGTCCTCGGCTGGAACCGCCGTGGTGTCAGCGATACCGGTCAGGATAGCGAGGTGTCGGAGGTCCGCAGCTTGCTCTGCATCCTCCATGTCGCACACGCGGACGTCTGCTCTCGCCGAGGGGCCATCTCGGTCTTGTGCCACGGCGACGACAAGAACGGCAGCACACTGGGCCTCTACGACTACCTCCGACCCCTGCGTCCGACCACTCCACAACGGACGACTGATCCTCATAGAGGAAGTCTGCCTCTTCTTGGTGATCCATCACCTGCTCCTGCTGCCCAGAACTATTTGTCTGAACCACATGGGTGTCTGCTAGGGGCCGAGTATCAGCATCTCTATCGCCTGCTCCTGTTGCTGCTCTTGGCACCATGTCATCCGTCTCCACACCAGCTAACACGGGAGCGCGCACACCGTCAGGCATTGCTCCTTCATCGGTCGTCGTCATGTCATCCGCCAAGGTATCAACAAACACCATCTCCATCCCAGACTCAGACTCAACGTCAGACCAATCCTCCTCCGACAAAGAGTCTCCATCAGGGCGAACGTCTCCGTCCGCCAAACTCCTCGCTTGTTGAGTCTACTGTGTAGCGTCATCCGTGTCAATCATCCTGCATTGTAGAGCAATCGCCTCACCAATGCCGAGCTCCTCAGCGGTCGTTAGCGGACAAACCATCCCCCCCACGACTGACACATTGGCAGGAGCTGTGGGGACTCGGCAGACCAGCCTGTGGACAGGAGACGAGGGGGTCTCGTCACCGGACACTCCTCCCACAGCCGCATTTGATGGTGCTGCCTGTGCGCGCCGTGCAAGACGAGCAGCTTGCTGCTGTGCACGACAAGTGCAAGAACGAGCGGTACGGCGAGGGGCTGAGGGTCCGCCCGTCGGTATGATGCCGAGAGCCTCCAAGACGGAGCGGAGGGCGATGGATGTAGACGAGAGATCCGGTATACTAGCATCGTCGGAGGACGGGATGCAGGATCGGGAGGAAGATGAGGTTGAAGTGGGAGGCAAAACCTGCGGCGGGGTGGCAGCTCGCTCGGAAGTCACATGGTCAAGGAGTTGCTGGACCATGCACTGGAGGTTCCGGACCTCCATGTGTAGGACGGCCATATCACCACGCAGAAGCGCTGTGGCATCACTTGGTGACGTATCCACTGCAGGAGGAGGTGGAGAGGATCGTACCCAGGGGGGATGCCACCCAGGAGGGCACTATCGGCACTGGTGCCAGCCATGCTACCTATCTCGACAGTAATAACAGGAAAAGTGGGACTCGTGCCATGGCTGCATCGACCACTGTGCCTGTGGCGGCTGCCACGGCTGAGGCTCAGGCACAGACCACGGCGATGGCAACGTCCACGGCCACGATGCGAAGGTTATGTCGAGAGCTCAGCGTAGGCGATAATCTCACACACTCGATCCCGGTGATGCAAAGCACCACGTAGAGGGATACGAATGCAACAACGTCTCTCAGACGGGCTGCGATGTCGTCAGTCAAGGCGACAACCTCAGCCGTAGTGTGTTGCTACAATGTTACACCTGGTGACGATGGCGCAACTATCACAATGTGAGACGTCAAGTCGCCTTCGGTGTCGCTGATGCTGCACTAGGTGCCGTTGTCAACAGACGGCTGTGACCTCAAGCCACCTTTGCTGTTGCTACTACTACTGCAACTCTCGTGGCTACTGCTGCTACAACGGTTCCCGTTGTTAGCCGACGGTAGTGGCCTCAAGCCACACTAAAAAATAAAACAATAAAAAAATAAAACAAAAACTCATCCCTTTTTTTTGGTTCACCGACGCTCGGCACCAGTGGGTTACCCCTGGCCTTACTCGAGTGCCCCACTCGAGGACTCCCCTATCCTTCTCCCCTTTTTGTTGATGTTTTTCTTTCTTTTTGTGATGGTGCCACCTCCTCGGGTGTCCCCTTTGGGGTTTTCTGGGGTGCCCCACACGAGTCCCCCCCTCCCCCTTCTCTCCTTCTCTTTTCCGGTCTGGCTCAACCCTTGCTTTGAACAAGCCCGTGCTCGCTTAGCGAGCTTGCTCGGCGAGCTCGCTCACTACGAGCAAGCAGCCTCGTGCTACTTTCTCGCAATGCGAGGCTGTAGTGCAGCTTTGCGGGGCGAGCAAGCAGCAGTAATGGCTGTTGCTACTGCTGTTGCCATTGCTGCGCGGGCTGCTGTTGCTGTTGTAGCCTGCGTGAGCAGCTGCGGCTGCACGCTGCAGCTGCCCGCCGGCGTCGCCGCTACTGTTGCTGCTGCCGCTTTGCCTGGTGCACGCTACTGCTGCTACAGCTACTTGCTATTGCTACTGCTGCTGTTGCTTGCTACTGCCTGTTGCTGCTGCTTGCAGCCGCTAGCTGCTGCTGCTGCTTGGTACAACTGCCGTTGCATCTGATCGCCGCCGCTGTTGCTGCTGTAGCTGCTGTCGGCCGCCGCTACTACAAGTTGTTGCTGTTGTTGTGTGCTACCAGTGCTCGCAGCGGCCACTGCGGCAAGCTGCTGCTTCTCCTACGAGCTGCTTCCCCTCCTTTTTGTTTGTGTACACATCTGTAGCCAAACACGGCTGCTGCTGCCACCCGGTGCTGCTGCTGTAGTGGGTGTTGCCCGTAGCCGCTACCGCCGCAGGTGCTTCCCGCCGCTTATTGCTACTACAGCCGATGTTGCTTGTTGCTGTCGCCGTTGTCTTTGCTACCTCCACCGCTCTCCTACAACGTAGTCATGGTGGGTACCTCGAGGATCTACTGCTACTGCTATGGGTGGCTGCCGCTGCTGCCACTCACTACTGTTGCATCTCTGCTGCACAGCGCAATGAGCTGTGGCTTATTTGCTCTGATACCATGAGAAACTTCCTAGAACCTTCCTAACCACTTGCCGCAACACTAGGCGTCAGCGCTAGGTCAGCGTGTTACAACAGTCACAAGTCAGAGAAAAAACTGCAAGGTGCTGGGTAGGGACACATATAGAGTGTCAAGAAGCTCAAAATGAATATGATTGCAGAGAGAGATAACAAATGACAAGTCTACAGCATAAATACCTGCCGCGGCGCACGACAGGTGTCGCAGTGCAAGGTCTGTCCTAAAACCGACTCAAAAACACTGTTTTGGCTGTAACTCTGCGTAGACAAATCCGAATGCTACGCCGTCTAAACCTGGAGATGCAGAATCTCAAGCCGGACGCTACGACTGGTCACACGCATAAGTTCGGCACCGATCGGTGGAGAGAAAATGCAAAACATGGAAATCGGGCTCAAGAGCCAGTCCATCAAAAAAACTCTAGCGTCTGGAGAAAAAATGCAAAGCACCCCGGCAGGCACCCATGGCGTCGTGGCAGTTCTCTAGCAGCTGCTGGTGGATGGAGCCACCACTCGTTGGTGCTCTGGTGCCAGCTGGTTCCGCATCAAGGATAGGCTGCAGAAAACCTACAGGAGGTCCAAGACAGCATCCACGACGCTGGGGCAGTCGTCGGTCAGCTCCGAGTGGGTGGTCCACCACCTGCCGACGTGTTGGTGTCTGCGGGCTCCACATCAAGGACCATGTCATCACGCTCTCCTGTATTGCTGCTCTCCTTGCCTTCTCTCGTGACAGGTGGAAGCCACACACACCAACACCGAGAGGCGTAAGAACTCAAATTGTGTGACTAAACAGTCGAGTCCTATTCTCCCCCATGACCTCCTTGCTCTGGCTGAAGACCCGCTTCCACGTTGCACACAATACAGGCACTGCAATGTCGTCTAATGCAAGTGTGTGCAGACCTGCACAATCCTCCAATATTGCCTGCGAGTTCGAAAACTTGATCGGCCCCTGTGACTTGTCGTTTCTCATGGTCCTGTGCATGTACTCGTCCATTTCCTCACCACCCCTCGTCCCCGCCACATCCATCCCTGCATCCAACAATGGCGGGAATCAACACTTTTACCGGCCCTCTTTGCCGAGGTAGACCTTGCATTGCTCTATACCCTACCATCATGTAACCTGCTTAGAGCCGTCGCCTACTGCTGCCCCACTGCCTGGGTGAGGTATGGTTCAGCATTGTCGTGCAGGCGGTCCATGGAGACCTCGACCCCCTCATAGCCGATGCCTGTCTTCTTTGGAAAGTGCTTTGACCCACGACCTGGATCCAACATTGCCACCACCTAGCTCACATCACTAACTACCTTGAAGGGCACGTAGTCTTCCTACACACCATCTGCAATGTCAATGGAGTGCACTAGCACTACATGGGTGGAAGCGTAAGCACGCCTCTAAGTCAAGTGGGTACGTAACACAGTTATTTTCATAACACCATGTGGATGGTGTGGTTCTCCTTTAAATCCATGTGAGTGTTGGCTGTGTTTATAGGCCCCAGCACCGCCACCAACCCCTCCACCATCACATCATACTCTGCCTCAAGCATGAATGCTCGTCACTGCTCCCCATTCCATGATGCCATCCACTATTGTTGCATGACCTCTGTCTCCATCAATGCGTGTAGCATGTTGAATGTGCTACCCTAGTGCGTTTTTGTGTCCAACACAAGACTTTTGACCTGGTCAGTCCACAGCTCCCGCTACTATTGTGTCAAGTTGGGAAACTTGGAAAGCAACTCAATGAGATGCTTGGCGAGGGGATCATCCATCCATCCACGTCACCCTATGATGCACTAGTACTGTTCGTGAAAAGGAAAACTGGAAAAATGCGAATGTGCATGGACTACCGGGCGTTGAATGATGCTACCATATAGAACCCCTACCCTCTCCTCCGAGCCAACAAACTTTTCAACCAACTCCGAGGAGCTTGAATCTTCACTATATCGACCTACGCTGTGGTTATCACCATATCCACATGGTAGAAATCGACATCAATAAGACCGCATTCCAAATGCGCTACGGGCCTTTCGAGTTCACAGTTGTGCCATTTGGACTCACGAATTCCCCGGCAACGTTCATAACGACAATGAACAACATTTTCCACCCGTACATCGATGATTTCATTGTGGTATACCTCGTGGACATTATGGTATACAGCCGCATCCCGGAGGAGCATGATGGTCATGGCAAAAAAATTTCTCGAGTTTTGCAAAGAGAGAATTCTTCAGAAAGCTCTCAAAGTGTGACGTTGGCCATTGTTTGATATAGTTTTTTGGTCACATCATCAACCGCAGACAAATCTTCATGGATCCGAGAAAGTGGTAGCAGTCGCTGATTGGCCGACACCAACCAATGTCTGAGACGTTCAAGTCTTCCTTGATTTGTGCCATAACTACTGGTGTTTTGTTGAGGACTACGCTCGAGTATCAGCGCCTCTCTGCGACCTCACTTGAAAAGAAAGCAAGTAGCGGTGGGGAGACATCAAACATGAAACGTTCATCTCTTAGCGGAGTTATCTGACCTCGACACCCGCCCTACGATTGGCCAATCCAATGATCGACTATACCAGGGCTACGGATGTCTCCATCTGAGCCATTGGCACAGTTCTCCGAAAAGCTCACGGTAGCGGAGAGCAACCAGTCACGTACACGACGTGAAAGTTGCACGGACCAGAACTCAACTTCGTCATACACGAGAAAGAGATGCTGGCGGTCATACACACATTTAAGACGTAACATCGCTATCTTGAATGCCACCCATGCATAGTACGGACTGACCCTGAAGCGCTGAAACATCTGAAGATGCAGACGAACCTTAGTCGATGTCAAAACCAATGGATGGAATCTCTTGTTTCCGTGTTTGACTACGAGGTCGAGTAATGGTCGGGCAAAACCAACGCAGCACATGCACTCAGCCGTCGACCAGACTTGATGGCTGAGTTCGCGACACTTCAATTGTATTGATATCCGTATCTCAAGCAATTATTCACACGTGGCTATGAACAGCATGGCGGATATGACAAAGCCAAGTTCTGACACGACACACCTTATTGGCGTTGATGATTGACTCGCCAGGTGGTCGACTTCCGAACAACAAACTCCACCGCGTACTACTCAAGGAGTGCCACGACACCGGTCCAGGTGGATATTTCAGAGAAGAAAATGCACTGAAGAAGCTGGCAAAGTACTACTGGTGGGACAAGATGCAAGCCGACATGGCCAACTTCTCCTAATCATGCGACATGTGTTAGCGACAAAAATCTCGTCGCACGCGGCCACCCGGGCTTCTGCAGCAGTTACCTATTCCGACAGAACCGTGGAGGAACATCTTCATGGATCTCGTCACCGGATCACTTGTCACCCAAGGCATATGACACAATCCTCGTGGTTGTTGACAAGTTCTCCAAAATGTCCCACTTTATCCCGACAATGACCACTATCACTGCTGAAGGCACAACGCGACTGTTTCTAAACAACATCTTACGGCTACAAGATGTGCCAAGAACCATCACAAGTGACAGAGATGGGCGATTCACTAGTTGTTTCTGGTGTGAAATGATGACTTGCTACGGCATTCAAATCCAGTTTTCCACGGCGTTCCACTCTCCAACCGACGGCCAAACCGAGCCGACCAATCAGACCCTCAAACAACTTCTCCGCACATTATGTGAGCCACTCGGGACGGATTAGGCAGCCAAGCTTCAAACCCCCAAACTTGCATATAACTCAGCGACGTCCACCGCAATGGGTAAAACTCTGTTCAAAGTGGTGTACGACAAACTTCCCGCCACACCAGCCGCACTTCACGACTAGAGCAACATTTGCGCGGTCTGCATCCAATGCCACAATTTCTCCACCATCTGGGTTAAAACACGTTTAACGCTTGCAAAACGAGCAACCGTGTGACATCGCAACAACGACGTGTTCACCACTAGCAACAAAGCCCTTCTCAGTTTGGCAAACATCTAACTCTAGGGAGCCGACTGTTCAAAACTCAAACCTCGATGGTTGGGATCGTTTCAGATCAAGTGCATACAAATCCCCGTGGTTACACGACTGAAACTTTCCAACACTATGCAAGTTCATCCGGTGTTCCACATCAATAGGCTCAAGCACTACGAGGACCCAGACTAGAACTTCCCTGGAACGGATGTCCCTCCCCCTCCTCCTGTATTAGTGGAAGAGGACACAAAGTACGTCATCGAGGACATCATCGGCCATCAAAGACGTGGCAAGACGACGAGATATCTTGTTAAGTGGCAGGGCCACGACGCTGAGCATAAAAGGTGTGAACCCTACGACAACCTCAGCGACATCGATCATCTCATCGACGGGTAGTATTGCTGTCACCGGGCTACATCCGTAAGTGCGCCGGGGCGTCTCGGCTAAAGGGGGGTGGAGTGTTATGTACTAGATGTACACAAGTCCCTGAACTTTCCGAGTGGGTATTTCTGTCGTTACACAAATTGTAGCGTATTCAATGGAATCCTTGGCCGAATAGGCCAAAACCGCGGTGCTTGTGGGTCTCCAACCCTCAAGCCATTCCGTTTCACCGCCCACAGTAAGAAGATGCATAGAAGCTTCCTAGCCACACTCCCGTTGACCAGGCGTCAGTGCCTAATCAGACGGTGATGACAGTCACAAGTCGTGCACGTAATGGCAAGGGTTTGGCTAGGGGACACAAGGCAAAGTGTCTGAATGCTTCATAAGCATTTGCAGAGAGAGATAACAAATGACAGGTCCATGGCATAAATACCTGCCGCGGCGCACAGCGGGTGTCGCACGCGGCGGTCCAAGAGCTGTCCTAAAACCGGCCCAAAACCACTGTTTTGGCCGTAACTTTGCGCACACATGTCAGAATGATACGCCGTCTGAACCTAGACGTGCAAAATCTTGAGCTGGGCGCTATGACTGGTAACACGCACAAGTCCGGCATCAATCTGTGGAAAGACAATGCAAAACATGAAAATCGGCCTCAAGAGCCTGTCCACCCGAGAAAACTCTAGCGTCTACAGAAAAACTGCAGAGTACCCCAGCAAGCACCCGGGACGTCATGGCAGCCGCCTGGTGGCTCCTGGTGGGTGAATCCACCAACCATCAGTGCTCCGGTGCCAGCTGGGTCCGCATCAGGGATCTGCACGAGCATGGACACGGCCGAGTGGTCACAGTAAGCTTTACAAACGGACGGAAACAGCTCACATCACAACACTCCCCCATGACCCGATGATACGCATGTCCATACGCGTGCAGAACGGACACATGTGCACAACTAGATGTACAAGAGTCCATGCTCACACACCCCACTCTCAGCCACTCTCAGGCAAGGGGCGTAGCCCGACAGAACGGATGTCCACCATGAACTTTCCACGTGCAAGCGCCTTGGTCAAGAACTCAGCCCGCTGCATGTCTGTGCTGACCTAGATGACAGAGATCACCTGTCGCTCCACAAGATCACGCACAAAGTGATGCTCAACAACAATGTGCTTCGTGCATGGATGAAACACACCTGAGTTGTCTGCGATGGCAAGAGCAATGTGGTTGTCACAGCGCAGAACAATGCAGGGCACAGACTGACGCAACTTACGAAACACACGCTACAGCCACACCGCCTCAGCAGCCCCAGCCCCCAGAGCAACATACTCAGCCTCTGATGAGCTACGTGCGATACAACCCTGCTTGTCACTACGCCACGACACAGCGGTGCCACCAAGCAGGAATACGTAGCCTGTCCGGCTGCGCCCATCAGGACTCCACGCTCAGTCGCTGTCTGTGTAGCCGTCGACTACTACCGAACACTGCCGTCCAAAGCAAAGTTCGATGTATTGTGTGGACACCACGTATTGCACCACTCGCACAGCAGCATGAAGGGCTCTCGCCCGAGGACACTGTGAAAACTATGTGAGGAGGTTGACGGCAAAGGCAATGTCGGGTCGTGTGGTAGTGGCCAAGTATATCAAATAGCCGATCACACGCAAGTACAGGGTCATGTCCACTGCCTCCCCCAGGTTTGCGGGATCATCCACCTTCAGAGCATCCTGCCCGTCAGGTGTGATGGGGGTGGAGGCTGTAGGAACTGCACCCAAGAGGTCAGCAAACCGCTCCCCCACAACATGGGCGTAACGTGCCTGGTGTAACAAGAGTGTCCGTCGCTGGCGATCACGCACGATCTCCATCCCGAGAAACACAGTTGCAGGACCAAGGTCCTTCATCCTGTAGGCAGCCTGGAGAACTGCCTTGGCCTCCTTCACGGCCTCCATAGAAGGAGACNACTGTGCAAGGAGGTTGACGGCAAAGGTAATGTCGGGTCGTGTGGTAGTGGCCAAGTACATCAAGGAGCCGATCAGGCGCAAGTACAGGGTCACGTCCACTGTCTCCCCCAGGTTTGCGGGATCATCCACCTTCAGAGCATCCTGCCCGTCAGGTGTGATGGGGGTGGAGGCTGTAGGAACTGCACCCAAGAGGTCAGCAAACCGCTCCCCCACAACATGGGCGTAACGTGCCTGGTGTAACAAGAGTGTCCGTCGCTGGCGATCACGCACGATCTCCATCCCAAGAAACACAGCTGTAGGACCAAGGTCCTTCATCCTGTAGGCAGCCTAGAAAACTGCCTTGGCCTCCTTCACGGCTTCCATAGAAGGAGACGCAATCAGGAGGTCGTTTACGTAGACCAGGATGGCAGTGAAGCTGTCAACTGTCCGTCTGAGAAAGAGGGACGGGTCAGCGTCACTCTATACGTAACCGGCACGTGTCAGTGTACCAGTGATCTGCAAGTTCCAGCACCTGGGTGACTGTTTCAGGCCGTACAAGGCCTTGTGCAAGCGCCAAACCTTGTCACCGACCTCAAACCCAGGTGGCTGGACCATGTAGATCTCCTCCTCTAAGGTGCCATGCAGGAACACGTTGTTCACGTCCATCTGGAACAGCTCCTAGTCGTGGTGAGCAACAAATCTGAACAGAGCGTGAGCCGTGGTCATGCGGCCAACCGGTGCAAAGGTATCAATGAAATCCACCCCCTCAACCTGCGAGAACCACTTGGCCGTCAAGCGAGCCTTGTAGCGATCCAGTGTGCCATCAGGCTTCACTTTCTTGCGAAAGACCCACTTGGCCTGTACAGCCCTCCGCCCAGGCGGGAGGTCGACAAGCTCATAGACACCATGCTCACGGATGGCTCTCAGCTCATCCTCACAAGCAGCACGCCACAGGTCTGCATCGTGAGCAGAGAGTGCCTCCTTCAACGTGCCTGGATCAGGCATCGTTGAGGGAGCCCTCCGGGTGGCTAAGACACACATCCGGACTCGGTCTGACCGTGACAAGGTTGGCTGCGGCGTCGCAAGCAACCAAGAACTCTCGAGAGACCAACTTGTGGCCGACATGACATGCTGGGTGAATCTTGGTGTAGTCTGCCTAGAAACTCAGGCCAAGGGCCTTCGTGCCGGGCTCGCCACTCTGAACACTACGAGTCAGTCGTCTGGGCACAGGGTCAGCAGTCCGCTGAGCTCTAGAGGGCAATGGTCGTAGGCGACCGCCAGGCTCGTGGGAGTACCTCGATGCAGCGCTCGCCTTAGGCTGCAAGGAATGCTGCTGTGCCAGAGTCGTAGGAGGCATGGGTGGATGCACGGGAGTGGGTGTGACAGAGGGAACTGACATTGGTAAGGGGTCAGGTTTACCAGAGGGGACCGGCACTGGCACCAGTACGGGATCGGGTGTGCCAGAAGGATCTCACACCGACACAGGGTCAGGTGTGCCAGAGGGAACTGACGCTCGTACAGGATCAGGTGTGTCAGAGGGAACTGGAGCCCGCACGAGATCCGGTGTGGAACAAGGAAGTGGCACATGATTGGGTGTGTTGGATGGTACGGATGAGGCTACTGGACCCACAGCCATGATGACCGGATTGTTAGCAGCCGGAGACCGGTCAGCAAGTGAGGAAGCCCGGCTGGACCCATCCGCAGGACTAGTCTCCCCCATCCGCCGGGAAGCCACACAGGTAGGAACGTGGTCGGCGGCCAGTGACAAAATGCTCGACAAGTCGCGGTAGGTGAGAGTCTCAAAGAAGAGAGCATCTCGAGACTCGACAATGCGATGGCGAGCAGGGTCCCAAAACCGCCAAGCCTTCGACCGGGGGGAGATGCCGAGGAAGGAAAACATGCGTCCCCGAGTTGAGACCTTAGAACCCTGCTGGTCATCGGTGTACTAGACACAAGCGAGAGACCCCCAAACGCGAGCGAGACGGAGATCAGCGCGATGGCCGAACCATAGCTCATACGGCGTGACATGGTCTGGAGCAGACCATGTGGTAAGCGGTTCCAGACCCACGTCATGTAGGAGAAGCACTCAAATGCAAAGGACTCCGGTAGACCATACTCAGACCGCATAGGGTGAACCGTACCCTCCATGGTGCGGTTCCAACGCTCAAACACACCGTTTTGCTGTGGTGTAGTAGGGGCGGAGAGCTGGTGAAAGATACCGTGCTCGGCAAAGTAGGCATCCATCTCGCCCAAGAACTCGCCACCACGATATGAACGGAATGTGTGCAGAGTGTGACGAGACTGACGCTCAGCCATCACACGCCACAGACGGACTGCCAATGCGGCATTGCTCTTGTGGCGCAGGCTGTAGACCCACCGCATCCGCGTGAAGTCATCAGTTAGGGTGAGAACATATCGATCCCGTTCAGAGAGGGACTCGACTGGGAGAGGGCCGAGAAGGTCCGAGTGAACCAACTCAAGTGGGCGCAGTGCCCGGGAGGAGGAGTCAGGGTAAGAGCAGCGATGCATCTTACCCTGGGCGCAAAGAAGACATTCGGTCTTGGTCGGCTTCTCAAAAGAAGCTGCGTCAAGACCGAGGGCTCGCTTAGTACCAATGAGCTTGGACACAGTGTCCGAGCTCACATGGCAGAGGCGACGGTGTAACAAGCGCTGGTGTTTCGGGGAGAGAACACCAGTGACAGACACTCGCGCAGAAGGGGGAGGGGAAGGAGAAGCAGAGGGAGTGCAATGAGACACACGATGCAGGTCATCAACAACAGAGGCACGAAGCACAACGACAAGTGTGTCAAGAGCAGTCACTGTGGCAGAGTCAGCACAGTGCTCAACATTGAGGCCCATCCTGGTGCTTGCACGAACAGAGAGCAGGCTGAGCTCAAGAGCAGGGACAAAGAGCACATCAGAAATGTACGAGGGGCCGGACGGACCATCGAACCGCACAACCCCAACTCCTTGTATAGGCAACGACTGACCAGACCATGTGCAAACAGACCGAACAGACGCAATGGGACCAAGCACAACGGAGTCACTGCGACGAGAGGTCATGTGATGAGTGGCCCCAGAGTCAATAATCAAGGTACCACTCGGCTCACGACCAGTCGTCGACACCGAGCAACGTGCCACAGAACACTCTGCCTTTGCTTGGCACTCAGCAGAGGACTCGGAACAACGACGGACAACACGGATTTGTGACTCGGCAAGCCAGTCGATACTGTCAGGTCCATCCTCATCGCAAGCCACCATAGCTCCACCACAAGCATCATCACGAGGAACAGACATAGTAAGACAAGCTGTGTTGGGACCACTCGACTGTGACAACACACTCGCACCTCCCTGAGTACGAAGCGCCAGCACCTGACGAAGCTCTGCGACTGTGCGATCCCGAGGGTCCACCTCACTGCTACCGCCAAATGAAACGGGTATGTCTGTAGCACTCGTGGTCGCGGGGCGCCCGGTCCATGTGTCGCTCGAGGAAGTCCGCTGTGCGTGCGCCGCCTGGAGGCCACGCATGATCCGAGTCCAGTCAAGTGGCTGCTCACACTCTGTGTAGCGGTGAGCGCCTCCACAGTTGTAGCAGTGGACAGAACGTCCATTGCCACTACTCGCCGGCTGCTGCTGCTGTTGTTGCTGTCCCTTTCCGCATCGCTTCTTCCCCTTCTTTCCCTCTACGGCCGCTGCAATGCCCTGAGTGTGGCCGCTCGGAGTAGAGGAGGAGGAGGAGGAGGCGGTTGAGGTGGGACTGGTGAGCACGGACAGAGGCGTAGGAGGCGTCGCAGTCACTGCTGCAACCAGTGGACTCTGCTGATGAGCGACGGCAGCCTCATGAGCCGATGTGGCCTGGATGAAGTAGCGATGGGCCCAAGGAAGCAGTTGTAGTGACTCTGACAACTCAGAGAGAGCCACACGATCGAAGCCCGTAAAGAGCTTCACGTGGTCCAAATGCGCTCCCATCATGATGGTGTCGAGCGCCCACAACTGCGTCCCGCCACCGGTCCCAAGGCGCGTGTAAAGGCGCATCGCGCGCCTCCAGTAGTCAGCTGCG